>VXAK01011034.1:0-13110 GCA_013399435.1 Arenaria interpres
GTTTCTACTGCTGGGATCAACTTGTGACAGAAGCAGATCAGGGAAAGGAACACTTTGTTGGCATCATACGTTAGCATAATTTAAAAAAAAAACAAAAACAAAACAAAAAAAACCCCAGAAGACGAGCAGGCAGAGAAAGTATTAACAAAGTGGGCAGTAAAACTTCTAAAATCAATTACCACAAAAAATTGCAGAGACACAGTATCTGCAGGCTCAAGGAGAAAGTAGACAAACTGATAGGCAACAGGTCTATAAACAGATACTGAAAGGATTAAGCAGGGATGTGCCCTAGAAATAGGCCATGACAACAGTTTTGGGTGCTGAGATGCAAGGTAAAACAAACCACAGAAAATGATCAAGATTGCCTGCTCTTATGAACTAGCATCTCCTTTTTCCCTCTGTGGGAGACGAGGTGCTTCCCAGGATGGAGCATTTATCTGACCCAGCAGAACATTGTACGTGTTCGGAAGAGATGAAGATGTATAATGTTAACCTTCTATTTAAGTCTTGTAGTTGCTCTTTGATAGCTGGCACTGTTAAACACTTCGTTCCTCTGTCCTTTTTCACTTCAGAGGCAGGAGAGAGGATGAAGCAGCTTCCTCAGTTTATGCACATGTGTTTGAACTTTCCTTTCTAATGAGAGCAGAAGAACCTCCAGAGTACATGGAAACTGATCTTCTTGTTTTATCTGGGCTTTCCGGAGTAAACCTAAAGGGATGAACAAGCCCCAGTTTTGCAAAAAGAGGAGGAGTGGTAGCTACATGAAGTTTATTACGCCCCATCAAGTCTGCCAAGTTTAATCTGCCATTACAGAGAGAAAGCTGGCTGTGAAATGGTTAGGATTGACTGACAACATTTAACTAACCACTGAGAATGATTTTTGTCTTTGTAGTACAATTCATGTCTTTCCATCATGTCTCTGTGTGTAGTGTTTTCAAATGAATTTAATTATGAGTGATGAATACTAGCTTCATGGATGTGCTTTTCTCTGTAATACCGTAACTGATTGCTGTTCATCTAGACTTGTCACCTGTGATCGCAACTATCCCAGGCTGCACTTAGCTGTGGTTAGTTTAACTACTGGGGCTTGGTGGCAGAAATTGTATTTTTGTTGTGGTGGTGTTTCAATCCTGAGCAAAAGCTTTGGGTTTTATTTTGTGATTAGCCAAGGATGTTCATTTCTGGTTAGCTAAATGGGAATCAGTGCCCTTGCTTTCATTTGTAATTTTTTTTGAGTAGTTACTGATTCAATTTCTAGTCTCTTGGGCACTGCTCAGTAGTGAAGGAAAAAGCAAAAGGCATAACCTTTTTTCTTGTAGAAAATAATTTTGCTAATATTTGTGAAGGTGTTGCTTTGTGTGTATTCTACAGGTATGCATCAAACATCTTCTTATGACATGAGAAATCAAGATCATGAAGTCTTCTGCTAGAAGCAAAAAATGATCTTCATTTCAGGAGAAGAAAACTTCTTATGCTCCACTTCCTGGGCTATTTAATATTCAGCTCAACAGCTTTTAGATAGTGAAATGCAGCATCAAAGGGAAGAAAAGTAGACAGACTGTTGCAAAGGGCATAGAAAGTTAGATGGTAAAATAAATTTATAGAAATTACTGCTATTGCTATATTACTGCACTGTCATGTGTTGTTATATTCTTTATGTTGTCAAAAGAAAGTGACGACTCTTTTTTTCCCTCCAGTCTCTACATGCTGGCATTTGCTTGCCTTTGATTTCATTCCTGATGCTAATTTTATACTGAAGCTGAGGTGACCTTTATGTGTACCGCTTTTCCAGGTGTTGCCTACTGACATTCACCCACACAATAATCATTCTTTGCATTTGTAATGAAATAAAGCACTAGGGACTAGCTTCTGTTACTTTTTATATAAAGCTTTGCTTTGAAAGTTACGCTCATCTAAAAAGAAACATATTTATTGGTAACTTCCAAAATATGTAGAATCAACTTTAAAAAAAGCCCTTGAATGGGCTAGTAGAAGGAGGAAGCAGCTGAACCTGGAGTCCGAGGCAATGGGTGTAAAATTTCTTCTCTCTTTATACCAATGCAGAATAACTTCTACCATTTTTATGGTGTTTCTCTGCAGTTATATAGCAAATGCAAAGGAATTTTACCTGTCAGGCAGGCTTGCTACTCTGCTCAGCCAGGTGAGTATGACACAATCATTGTCATAATTCATGAATGTAAGAGTGTCTTAATCAGAATTCTTGCTGTCAGGAAAGGGCTTCTTCCTAAAAATGCTAGCCGGAAATAATAATTAAAAATTGTAGAAGAAATTTAGCTTGAGGGCAAGTGGGACAAGTTGACATGCACTGACACACAGGAACAAGTTTTTATTGGGTATGGGCTCACGTGGCCATCTTCGGGTCCAGCAGTGTGCTCCATCTAGCACGCAATGTGTTGATAATGCTTGTAGTCTTAACTGAGGGAGGACATGTAGGAGTTGTATTAATAACCAAACACGTTATGCAGCCTCCTCCCTTTGATCTTAACCATTTTAGTGAAGTATTTGAGTTCAGTACATTTATTACATTGGCGGTGGTGTCAGTATTATGAGACCCCAGCCACCTGCTCTTTTGTGAACAGAGCTGCTCATTTTAGCTGTTGAAAGATGGTGCAGGTCAAAGGAAGAACCACAGAGATTGCCAGCCCAATTATAAATGTGGGCATCTGCACAGAGCTTGCGAGGCCTCGGTCCACAGGTCAAAGTGTCAAACTGCTCTTTGTGTCCCACTCTCACAGACTTGATTTGGCACATGTTTAGTTCCTTTTAAGTGTAGAGTTGCTGTAAGTCCATGCCAGACAGTTACAGGCGGCAACATAAGGGTTTGAGTCTAATTGATGTCTGTGTTTTTGAATTAAAAGCCAAGGCATGACACTTTTTTTCATATAGCTACCAAACGTAGTATGCAGTACTCAATAATAGTAGGTGAGCTCTAAAAAAATAAAATAAAATAAAAAGCAGCAACATTATTATTTCAAGTCTTGTCCATTCATCAATCCTTGTCCATCCTTCTGTTCCCTTCCCGAATCAGCAACGTCCCCTCCCAGCCCACCTGGCACCAGATGTGCTGTCAGGCACTACGGTGTGTCCCAAGTCCTCCGAGTGGCAGAATGCAAAATCTCAGGTGACATTCACCTGGAAGCGCTTAGCCCTCAACAGCTGCAGCCCCTTGATTACCTTGCCCGCCTCGGCGGCTCCGTGCCGCTACCATATCAATTGCTTGTCAATTCGGCTTAGCTATGACTTTGACTGACTGGAATGAGGGAAGTGGGAGTGGGGTGTAGGCGAATGGTTAAAATTAATTGCTACATAAGAAAAAATTGAAAGATAATTATTCCTGCTTTCCTGTCAGTGCTCGAGTGTAGATGACCTCATTAACTTGCAGCTTGTACACAATTCAATTACTAGGAGATGGAAAATACATTTTTAATTACCTCGGTGGCTTGTGCTCCATTCATCTCCATTTGCATGGCTTTTTTACTGTTGTGTTCTCAAGAAGTAGCATGGTCTTACTAAGGCTACCATAAGAGCTTTCTTCTTGCTACAATTATTCTTGTTTGAGGTAGGATATTAAATGTGTGAGATTAACCCTTTGGTGCCAAGTGAATTGAGAGGTCCTGTGGTGGCATTAATGTGTTTTCAGTTAGCTTGGCATGTCAGGATTTTGAAACTTATGGTGTCAAATAATTACATTGGGTAACTTTGTTCCTTTGTACATTTTGTTGCTACGTATTTTAAGAAAGCATTGAATTAACGCATAATAAGAAGATCGCCTAATCAGACAAATATCATATCGATGTATGTCGTGGGAAAGGATTCTTTTGTAATTTCTAAAAGCCTGTTATGGCATTTATCGAATTAATGATGACTTAATTGTTTTAAATACATAGCTAGACAATGATTTTAATGCATGAGTTTTTAAAACTGTCAGTGGTGTGTTGAAGTGTACAATACAAGTGGAAAGAATATTTGTTCATCACCAATCATTTCATTTAAAACTATTGCAGTATTGAAAGACTTGGAGCTAAGAATTGAAGAACCCAATGACTTCGTGCACAGATATTTTTTTCAGGAAAGACTTGTCAAGGATTATAGAGTGCTGTGGCTTAAGACTGTGTGGTTGTTGAGTTGTATCCAGCAACTACCCCAAAAAGATTCAAGAACTGATCTTCAGCGTTTCAACTCCTGCCAGTCATAGCATGACACAGAGTGTAATCCCTGCTCCGGTGATGCACTCTGTGTTGACAGGGAAAGAAGGTACAGGCCACAGAGACTAGTTGTTTGTTAGGTCATGAAGTGCTGAGACAAGCTGTGATGTGCAGGGATATTCAGTGGTGGGAACTGAATGTTTTATATGGTCTAGATCTGGTCACTACTTCGCTTTCTGCAAAAAAAATTTTTGGGGCATAAGCAAGCTTCCTTAAACTATTCATATAGACTTCATTGTGAATATATTAGTCTTATTTAATGCTTCTCTAAAGAGCATTAGAGCAAGATGCAGTGATTTAAAAGCTCACTATCAGAGAGCCTTTAATGATATTCTAAGAACCTGCACTGTGAACTAAACTGTTAGTCTGTGGTGCACTCTCAGATGCGACCTGCGAGCAAGTATCATTTTGGGGCACATCCTAGGAAGTGGTGGCAACAAGATAGTCATCCTTCCTCTTGCTGGTTAGTGCCTCTGATCCGAGGAACATTGAGATACAAGCTCCTTCTTGCTATAAAGTAATATTTAGGATGTTTATTCTGCAAAATTGCAGTTTGAAAAAAGCATGGTTGGACTAATACATACCTTCTTAGGCTAGCAAATTGATTGTGAAATTTTTCTTCAAGGATATCCTGCTAAAGGAATGTACACTGAAGAGTTCCTTCACTGAGCAGTCTTTCTGGAGCAAGTGTGTGAGTAATTTTATTAAAATGAAAGAATGTAAATATATTAAATTGTCGGTGGTGATTATCTTATGGTTGACGTTTGCTGCATTTGATGACACAGGAAGGCATCTAAATGACCAATTTGGTAAGGTTGCCTTTTTGGTTTGCACAAGGTTAGTATGGAGCAATATTACGCAATATTAAGGAGCCGGTTGCTTGCTGACCTGGGGGGAAATTATGTTTGGGTTTTGCTTATGCCTTATGAAACACTGCTGCAAATTGTCATGAGTGGGTTTTGGTGTATGGGTTTTATTTGCAATCTGACTTGGGGTTAGGTTTGGTGGACCTGGTGCTGGCAAAATCTCCAGTGCAGCCAAAATTCATGGCATTTGCATGGGATGCAACGTCTGTTACCAGGTGCTCTATGATTACTTTGACTTTAATGTGACTTTGTTCTTCTAGAGATAAAGAATAATGTAGTCCTGAACTTTCTGGGTTTTGTTTACAGTCAATCTAAAAGATGTAACATAAAGTATATAAACGTTTTAAGAATATGGACTGCACATGGAAGTGAATGTAACTTGAATATAACAGAGGAAAGCAACACAAGCTTAGTTTGCTTGGAATATACCCTGACCCCTTCTCCTCTGCCTCCGTCTATTATTTTTATTGCTACATCAGTATCTGCTGGTCAAAAAAATTTAGGTTATCTGAAGTATTTATAGGGCTTCTGTAGCTGTCTGGCCTGTCAAGTCATTGAAATATATGTGGCCACAACAGAATATTTTATAGTGCTTTAACAGTGCTCTCATTAAGGGAAAATGAAAATAAATGATAAGATAATAATTGGAAACTGACTTAAATGTGACATTTGGGCCAACATCAGTGATTCTATAGTGTTAATGTGTTTTCAGATTACATTGGCAAAATCTTTCAGGATCTAAGGAGAGAAGCTGGTTCAACTTGAATTTTTTTTTGTGTGTTTTTCTTTTTTTGTGTGTGTGTGTTAAACATCCATTGCTTTCACGATTGAGCAGAAGGGCTTTTTGCAACCCTATTTCTGTCCTCTACCATCTACAAACAAATGACATCTGATTATTTGCAAAAGATGGGTCCTATCCTATCATGACCTGGATTCTTCTTTATACTGTTTGCGAGAGTGCGTTTCTCCTGCCATAGTGAAGTTTTTTTAAGACTTCTGCTGTCATGTAGATGGGTATACATGCCAATTCACTAGTACTTTTTTTCTGTGACCTTGTGTGTTATTGTGGTGCAGTGGTGTTCTGTGTTAGGCTGAAACTGGTGGTGAAGAAAGTGAGATTTTGTTCTCAGTTTACAGAATGAATATAAAAAGAAACACAGCCTACCAAGTTTATGAAGTATTCAGTAATAGCAGTGTAGTAGTGGGTGGATACATCTTGAGGTTTAGCATCTAGAGTTGAAAAGGATGTTCTGTCAATAGTTCATCCACCTACCAATACAGAGGGTGTATTTGAAGGCTGAAGGTCCAGACATGAATTCCCAGCCAAATGCAGGATGTACTAGGAGTCCCAGCATGGTCCCATAAACCTGTTTCCAGCCCCAACATATAAGGCTATGTTAGCACAAAAGCCCCGGCATCTACATAAACGTGCTTGCCTTTGCTATTGAAAACTCAGGCAAGAAAGTAGAGTGCATTCCTCGTTCTAGTCAGAAAAGGAAAATTGCATGTGTAAAATGAAGTTTCGAGTGAGACAGGATCCCAGAACTGTTGCAAAACGTTTTCTGTGGAAGGCAGCATGGAAGGGATTTCATGCTCAATGATCTGTTTCTCTGTAACTTGTAGTTAACTTGTAGGAAACAAACAGTAACTTGCTTTCTTGCAAAAATCCATGTTGATCTAGCTCATTGGACCATTTCCAAGCAAGAATTGCACATGCTGATTGTTAGAGGCTTTCTTTTAATCCTCTTCTGCCCTCCTAGTTGAAGAACTAGTGGAGGTATTTTCTCCACACACATCCCCCAATTGTAAACAAGAAGGTAGTGTTTATTCCCAAAGTACTGTAGAATTCAGATATGATATGAAGGACACAATATTATCCAACTATTGTGTTTCATTACCAAGGAGATTGCAGTCTCACAAAATATGCAGTTTAAGGTGCTCAAAATCTTCAGTATGTCAGAGTTGATATAACTTTTTATAGAATCATATGGGGTTGGAAGGGACCTCTGGAGATCTAGTCCAACCCCCCCCACCGGAGCGGGTCTACCTAGAGCATGTTGCACAGGAACTTGTCCAGGTGGATTTTCAATGTCTCCAGAGAAGGAGATTCCACCATATATGTCTTGTTTAAACTGCAAAGCCCAGCCATCTCTTAGAACTGCCAAAAACCGGCTCATTAGAAGGATTTAAAAATTAATACATATAAAGTAAAAGAATGGGGTCATTATAAAATGTTTCACACATAATCTAACTAATTAACATAATAAATTGCAGGGAACCATATTGGAATATCATATAATTAAATAAATTCCATATGGGCCACATAAGTTAATGTTTTCTTTCTGGAAAACTGTATGCCTTGGCAAATAAAATATTCAGAGGATTAACTATAAAGAAAAAAATAGCTTTGTGTAATTATTCTCTTGTAATTTGAATTAGACATAATTACATTTCCTAAATATGAAAGGAAAATAAGTGTGATCTATAGAGAACAGACAACACCGCCGAGACAAGTCTGTCTTTGTTTCCTGACCCATTAAGTGACAATTATGATACTTGTGTTAAACATCTTAGAAGTGGCATGAACTTGCCATAACTCTTCACTTTTTCTGCTTGAAAAGATCATAATAGGAAAAGCTTTTGCTCTTCTGTTTTTAAATGGAGTTCAGACTCTCACTTGTGCTATACAACAAGTTCATAGGAAAATGTCATTGCTTCACGTACTATTTTCATCTTTTTGCAACTCCAAAACCACATAGCCTTCTAGAATATACTACTATGAACCTCTATAAAATGTATGTATGTTCATGTCCTGTCATATGCTCCTGGTAGGTGCCTATGTGTTTACAGTGGAAAACATACACAGAGTTTGCAGATGCCAAGTGTGTTTGTGCACTTCAAGTTGAATTACTGATGCAAGTTCTGAATGTACATCATCTCAGTTTCTGCAGGGTTTGTCCCCCCCATTTATTTATTTATTTCAAGTTACTCAATTGCCAGACAACATGTAATCTGAAATAAATTCAGTGTTTTTTCTAAACTTATTTTTTACTGGCTAGCAAAAAATGCTTCGGAACTTCTTATATACTTATATACTTATATTCTGTGTACTGGTGCATATCCAATTAAGGATATTGTGTGAGCTTGAGGATCTACACACAGAGTTTACAAACTTTACCTACTAGTTATGTTGCTCATTCTGTGTTAGACTAAATCACTTATGCTATTGAAAGTATATCTACTCACTTATTCTTAGATATGAACCATACATTTTGGGCGTTGCATGGAATTTATCTGTGAATCACCTACTTATGATTTACTATGTTATGATAAAGCAAATTATGGGGGTAAATTATAATTATGTGGCTTAACTAAATAGTTGCTGAGATAATTTCATCATTATTTACCATTTGTTTTTTGATAGGAAGTAATCTTATGTAAGTGAGGGAAATAGATGTTTTTATTCTGAAAGTCTTCAATGAGACATAGTGATTCATTCACTCCCTCAACTTTCTCTGCCAGGAGACTTGGAGACGTCATGAAAGATGCTTCTCAGTATGTATCTGTTGTTCTATCATGTGAAAATTTCTTTTTTTTTTTTGCTGCTGTGTATGTGATAAAAAGCATATTTTGTTTGCTATAAATGCAAATGTGGTTTTCTAGTCAGATATTTTAAAACAATTTTTCATTTTTTAATATAAATTTTTGATTCAGTAATACTTGCTAGGTACAAGCCCTTCTGTTACATATTATGAGTGTTATGCTATTGAACTCCAATTTCTCCTTGAGTGATTTGGCTCATGGATTCTGAGAAAGGCCAATGGAAAATTTTCTTGCTGTGTATGTGAATATGAGCCATGGAAACTAATTTTCAGACTTCTTAGAATCTAGTGTTATAGGTAATGCTAAGCAGTTTATATAGTGGATGCTGTGACTCTCATTTTCATGAAATTTGAATGCAGTTGTGTTTCTGAATTGCCCGTTGCAAAGACAGACAGGGAAATTCCGAGGTTTTCCAAAGTTACACCATTTTCAAAGTAGAAACTTCTACTATCTATGCAATGTGTGTGCCCACTTTTTGCAAGTACTTAAAAATAAACACACAAATCGGTCTGGAGCCAGGATTTTGCTTCTTCCCATGGTGATGTCTCTTTCTGAACAGTTTACTGAGCCTTACCTGGAGTTCAGCCCTTAACGGGGTGCTGTCACCTGGCTGGTTTGTGTTTAGTTTTGACAGCATCTTAGCGCTCCCTTTTCTCAACACCCATCCTGACACATTTACAGTCAATTTAGATGATTTCATTAGTAGATCCTTAGAAGGTGCTTTGATCAAAAGAATTTTCAATGCTGTGTAAATGAATAACCACATGTGCTTAGTTTGGCAGTTTTGTACAAATCCCATGTGTAGGACAGGAGGCTTTCATTCATCTTTACCGGTACTGGACTTGTTTAGTCCCACACCACACTGGGAGAAGAGCTGGTATGTTTTTAACTACTCTTGCTTGATACTGATGTAAAGAAGACTCAGCCAGAGCCAGGCGTTCAGCTCCTTCTCTCTGCTGCTTTGCCTTGCCCAGTTGACAGAATGCATATAGATCTCCGTCTTGTGGACTCAAACAGATCCAGGGAAATGGATGGTGATGAACAATTTTCAGGCCCATCTATAACACCTGTCTTTTAAGCTGGTTTTAAGTATGATCGTCCTTTGGCCTTTGCCGTTCCTTTTAAAAGCATGTCTGTATTAAAAAAAAATTTCTTTTAATAGCTACAGCGCCTGCTTCTGTTGGAAATCTTAGTCAACCTTGTCTGGTCCAATTTTTAGTGGAAATTCACTGAAAACAGCCACCTCCTTTCTCAGATGTCTCTGTTTATGTGATATTTTACTGAATATGAATAGATTTTCTGGCAGACCATGTCCTCAGTATCTGTGAAATGGCAAGATTCTTTTTGTACTGAATCCAGTTAACAGAAAGACTTTTGCTTCTCTGTGGCTTCCTAATTCTCCTTTTCTGTTTATTTATTGCTGGTTGAACAGATTGAGTAGTGAGAAGTCTTCTGAAAATTAGTAAACCTCCTTGCTTCTCTAGCTTTGGTTGTCTGTTCTGCAGAGTCTTCTTATTTCTCTGTAACATCACAATCCTGATTTTTATATCTTGCTTTCCCATGCTTCAGATTAATTTTTAACACCATCAAATTTTTACCTCTTTGGTGTTATTTTTAAAGTTCCCTAACTTTTCTGTTATGAGCTATTTCTGACTTCCATCTTTGCAATAAATAAGTCACTTCCCTTTTTTAAAATATTGCTGTGGATTACTGTTACGTGATACCATGTTCTGCAAGGACCTCAACCTTAACTGTAATCACTGCTGAATTGTGCTTATTCTCTTGCAGTCTTCCCAGTGTTTGAGCAAGGGCTTGAGTCCAAGATAGCTACCAACTTCACGTGCTTCACCATAGTTTTTGCAAAAATCAGCTGATGATAAACCAAACATTAGTTTCCTAAACTGTGCTCTCATGAGACATTCACCCAGGCTTCCCCATCCCCTTCTGCTCCACTATCCCTAGTGTTTTGCTTTAGTGCTGTTTTCTGATCATCAGACTCCAGATGTCTTTCAAACTCTTTGGTCTTTAAAATTTTCGACGTAGAAAAATACTCTAAATCAGAAGTAGAATGAAAATCACATGCAAGTACAAATGGGATTATGCTATTGTTCTCATTAGTCCTGGTTTCAAAAAAGATCGTTTAAATATAGTTTCATAACTGTTAGCCCGCTTAATGTGTTTGAATTAAACCTTTACAAAGATGACCAGATGATAAACTGTGGAAGCAGAACCATAGGTCTTGTTAAGGTAAATCGAAAATTCTGACCCAACTAATTGTTTGCTGATTCTTACTAGGTTTTGTTTTGCTCTCCTTTGCCAAATGCTTCTGCAGCACCACATAAGTAGATATCTGTATTCTTGGTCCAGCAGTTAGCTTTGTAACAGACTTTGCATAAGGATTTAGAGATTCCTGGATCATCGTAGTCCTGAATTTAAGTTCTCTTTGTGGATTATGGAAGTGGACAGAATTTTTTTATGTTATTTTTAGGGGCATGTTCCCATTTAGTAGAGAATGGCACTCTTGGCTGTTCCTGAACTCCAGGCTCACTGCAAGCTGGGGTCCAAGTAGTGCTGTCCCGTCCGTGGTTGGGTGCTGTTCTTCCACAATGTCCTGATGCTGTGTGAGGTGTGGCTCCTAATGCTGACCATCAGCAGGTACTCTACTCAAATGCTTGGCTTAAAGAATATAATGATGTGGGTGGGAAGGGATCTCTGGAAGTCATCGTTTCCAATCTCTTGCTGAAGGGTGAGCTAACTCAAAAGTTGTATCAGGTTGCACGGGGTTTTGCAGTAGAGTTTTGAAAAAAATTACACAGGTGGAGATTGCACAGTCTTTCTGGGCACCTGTTTCATCCTGGTTATCTCATGAAAGATCACCAGTTCCTGGTCCAGGCTGTCCCCATGACTGTGGATGTTCCTGATATCCACAGGCGCAGTAGCTATAAGCTTCTCTCGCACCGCAGGCTGGAGCATTGTGGGACTTAAGGTCTGCTGGCTTAAACATAGTAGATGGATGTAGTAGCTAGATTTCTAACCAGCTGCATGTCCGGTCATCTCCGTTTATGATGAGAGAATTCCCCATCTTTCTGACTTTATTGTTGTAAAACAATTAATAGGTTAAACCTAGAAAGCCAGGGGACCATTTGATAGTCACAAGATTTCTATTAGTTTGACAGTTAATCTGGCTTTGTGTAGACCTTGGATACATTATTCAGATAAAGGGAGAAGGGTTTATTGTTTGTGGTTTTTTTTTTTAATGTAAATGGTTGATCTGAACCCATATTATTTTTTTAATTTATTTTTCTTTTTAGCCTGCTGAATATGAAAATTACTACTCCTGATAGATCAGTCACACAACAAATCAGACACTTACTACTCTCTGCCTTCCTGCTCTGCTGTTGCCTTTCAGGCTTTGGTGGCCTCACATGACGCCCCCTCCATGCATGACGGAGTGGCTGGTCACTCTCCTGGTGCCTCTCTGGACTGGAAATGATGATTTGCACTGTGGGACACTGCGGAGGGGGGGAATGCCCACGTGCAAGGGCCTGATCCAAAAACTACTGGAGTCGCTGAGGATTTCTCATTTTATTTCAGTATTACTGAAGCCAGGTCCTCCAGGCTGTGATTTTTGATTGGCTTGCCAGTTGCATATTTTTAAAATACCGTCTCTTTTATTCACCTTCGCTTTGTCTGTTTGGCGCCCTTCCTAATCCTCTTATTTCTGAAAAGTAATTGGCTTGGGCAATACGTTGAGGCATAGGAAGAAGCTTTGAGCTGTTTGTTCTCTTACTAAAACAAATGACACAATGGAAAAATAACAGAGAGACATGAAAGGGAAGGAGGGGAGGAGGAGAGGAAGGCGTCAGCAGGCGAGGGCAAAGGGGAAGAGCTCTCGGGGCGGCGGAGGGATGGGGTGGCAGGGGAGGCCACGCGATGGGACACGCGAGGGCCTGATGCTGGCCCCGGCTCCCTTGCTCCAGCCGTACCCTTCTGTGGCAGGGACTTGCTCTGCTCCTGTTTTCCTCTGTCGCTGGCCTCTTGGCTGGGGATGTTTTTCGTCTTCTCTATATTTCAAAGCTTTGTGGTAAATAATCAATTCAAACCAGCACTGAGTCTCTCTTTCTGTAATTCTGAAAACCCATTAAATTATATTGTTGGGGGAAAACAATAGTTGTGCTAATCATGCTCTGTGCATGTGCATCTTAATTTCCCCAGAGACCTGAATATGAATTTTTACTAACATGTTAATTTTGTGTGTTAATCAGTAGCTGTAGGCCGAATGAATGGATTGACTATGTAAAACTGTTTGATACTGAAACAACTCCTTTTGACCCCCTCAAATTGGCTTCATTCCCCTAAAGACGGTTAAAGTTAATTAAGCACTCAATAGGTTTATGGTGTTTAAATTAAAATAT
>VXAK01011034.1:13124-55264 GCA_013399435.1 Arenaria interpres
CCCGAAGGCTGAACAGCCCCCTCCACGCCTTCCCACGCCCCCCACTTCTTGCATTCAACCCCCCTCTTTCAATTAAAGTTCTGCGGTGAAATGCCAGAGCCCTGGGATATATGTTTACTGGGAAATAACTGAAATTATGCATGAAAAAATATATAAAATAACACTTAACTCTTCCTTTTAGAAAAGACGCATTGAAAGCGGTAACAATTGATGTGCTGGCTTTCCCCTCTGGGCCCTTTTAAAGGGCTGGTGGTGGCTGGGGGTAGCGATTGCTGCTTTTCAGAAGCCATGACAGTCACGTTAAGAACTCCAAAAAGAATTATATAATAGGTAGAGTGCAAAAAAATGAGATAATGGTAATTCTCGAAGGAATACACGCTTTAAATTAAAAAGCCACAGTGCTGCTGATGTGAGCATTATATTAATGCGTGTATGACACAATCCGCAGAGCTCGCTCTTCTTCCTTAAGCTGTTTACTTCACCCTTGGAAGTGAGGGCTACGCGGTGCCCTGGCGAGGCCAGCACAGCGCTCATCGCTTCCTCGTTTACTCAGGAAACAACAAAAACAAAATTCCAGAGTGCCTTTTGCAGGTTTAATTAATGGCTGGGTGCTTTCAGCTAAATAAAGCTATTTATTTTAAAAATAAAAATACAGATCCTAATGCTTCAAGTAATGTATGCTTGTATTTAAGAGTTTATAGATAGGGGTGGTATGTGGATTTGTCACTGGAGTTACAGTTGCAGATTCTTAACATCCTTGGAAAAAGTCAAGATTTTGTAGTACGCTTTTTCATGGATAGTCTGCCCTTTCTATGTGGAAGAAATAAGGTATTGGAATTTGGGAAGGTTTTATTTGGATGTCCCTGTGGTGAGTGAAGCCCTGGGCTGCTGTACCAGCAGCCTGCACGAGGGGCAGGTCGGAACAGGGAAGTCCAAGTCACCCCACTCCTGTGCAGGGCAGAGGTGCTGCACCCCGCTTTCAGGTGGGGGTGAGGTGAAGCTTCTCAGCCCTTCCTGCTGAGCTTGGCACTGGTGAGATCTCATCTTTTATGATACTTTGGTAAAGCTCAGGCTGGAAACCTTCTCCATGCCTGGTTTAACTGTTAGTGCTTTGTGTTTAAACAAGAGAATTACACGTTACCCAAAACACCCTGTTATTGTGACAAGGGGACTGGTCAAAAGTCACTCCATTTGTCAAATAACCCTTGAAAGTATAAAGGCTAAAAATGGTTGTTTTCATACTGGACTTCCTAACTTAGAAAACATTTCTGCATTCTTCAAAAACTAGAAATGTTATATGAAGTCAGGGGAGTGATGGAAGTAGGCTAGAAAAAGTATCAGATTAAATTCCCAAAGTAGTATGGCATTGTAAAAGAAACAGGTCGCTCTGAAGAGGGAGAGCCTTATTACTTGTGGGGGTCAAGTATAATATTTGCTTTCAAAATACGTCTTGACTGTATAAGAATCCATGTATATCTCTTTTATAAATGCTAAAATAGGGCATGAAGTCCTATAATATGCCTTTGTAATAATTCAGATTAATTTAGCAATCTATTTGAGCCTCAGGTTCTTCTGTTTGCCTTTCCAAAACAGAGTTAATATTGTAACTCATGTGCATGTGGGTGTATGTGAGTGAAATTTCCCAATCTTGGATGGATTGCATGTGTATAATTTCATAAGATGAGCAGAGTCAGTTACTTTTGTCTGAGCTATGTATTAAATAGGTATTTTCCCTAATTTTCTCCTCTTCTGTGCAGAACTATGGCGAAGAGCATTGTCTGAGGGAATGTCACGGTCTCCTTTTCCAAGGCCGCAGCTGACGAGTACTGTCTCCATTGCAGCATATCTCTACCTTTCTGCAGTAAGCTGCTTCCCAGTGTTTTTTAAATGCACTTCATGTTTCTCCACCTGTGCAAGCCAGGTCTGTTGAGTCTACTGCTGGGCAGATGAGCCAGAGGCAGGACTATTGCAATTGCATCCTCCATGGTGAAAGCTGAGGGATGACTTCTTGCCTCCTGTACCCTTTTATAGAGCAGCCCTCTCCAGTAAGTGCAGCTAATGTGTTCCTTGACTGGTGACAGGAGAGGAGGAGGTCTAGCTGTGCTATGAAATGTTACTTCCTGTTGAAACTCGTAGTTCACATTTATAGCTGTCACCACAAAAGGCAAATGACATTTTTACATGGTAAGCTTTCACAGTAGCGCTCAGAGGGCTAATAAATGTTCTTTACAATTCTGGATGAGGTTAAACTGACTATGCAGGAAAGATCTAGCGTACTCACCCAACAAAGTTGCTTTTATTTCTTAAATATCTTCAGATGTGATTGTATCTACAGTGGGGATTTTATCCAGCAGGGTAGCTGTGCAAATGATGCAAGTACCTAATAAGAAGGGGCAAATATTCATACAATTAATACAAAATGGAATTTTCTTTTTTATCCTTAGTAAAGTGCTGCTTGAGCACAGAAGTAAAGCACCTGTGTACTGTCATCTGTGCTGGTGCTGTAGTCCTGTTTTCAAGTTGGTGTTGTGCAGCTCTGCCCACCATAACCTGGCCATGAGGTCAAAAATTTGTAGCTTTTTTTTTTTTCCTTTTTTTTTTTTTCTCCTTTGTGCATCTCTCTGACAGCATCAGCCCAGTTACAAAATTAACTTGTTCTGGGAACCTATATTCAGTATCGTGTTTTGCATACAGTAAGAGTTCATCCAGATAGGAAATCTACTTTGCAGCAACACAATCTGTTTACTAAATTAAATAAGTGAAATCAGGGGGATTTCGGTAATCTCTTGAGAGCAGCTTTGTAATGTAAATGAGTTTGATTGCCACTGATACCCGTTTGCCAGAAGAGCTTGAGGATTTTGGAGATGGCAACTAAGTAATACTTGGAAGGCGCACTGGCTGCAGAACTGTGCTTTTCTGGTTTTCTGATGCTGAAGGATAGGTGTCACTGGGATGTCTGCATCTGCCCCAGAGAGATGAGTGGCTGCACGGATGCTTTTGGCTGGCAGAAGGCAACATGGCTCAGCATTGACATGAGTTGTTTCCTGTCTGCAGTTAGTGAAGGTGTGAGAATCTAACACTTAACAGGTGGTTAGGCGGCTTCAGAGAGAAACAATTGCCTTAATAATAGCCTGGTGAGCACTCTGCCCAGTGGGAATGGGAGAAAGACTTTCTTTAAAATATTGAATTCTTATTTTAAATCATAGTATTTAAAAGAAAATGGAGTATTAGGTATAAACATTTTATTATTTTGATTTTTTCCTCCTCCTTTAAGTCTTTGTGTCTAATTCAGTAAAAGGACAGTCCAACAATGAAGAGTTGGAGAATCGCATGCAGATTTAGCTAAGACATGATGTAGAAATTTGATTTGCAGAGCTTGCTCTAGAGCAGCTGACTTGGTTTTGTTCAGCAAACCTGCCTCCCTAGTGTATGTCCTTGCTAAGAAAACAAGTATATATGTTATATTAAGTGTGCATGATATGCTAGCAGGACCTTGTCTCCTTCTGAAATCAAACACGTATGTTCTTTTAATCATGGGTTAGTTAATATGGAAAGGAAAAAAAAAAAATCTTTATTCCTAGCACATCATGTAATGTGTTTTGGGAGGGGTGCCAAGCATGCTCTCATTTCTATTCAGTTTTTGTGCAAAGGTGTTCTGAATGTGACTAATCAGCATCACAGATGACACAAAAGTAGCCCCATATTTTCTGCCTAAGAATTTTAAAAGTGTTTCCTGTCAGAGGTATACTTTGAAGTTACTGGAAGTCTAGTATGTGGCCTTGAAAATGTCAGGATGCTTGCATACAGGTCTTTAACTACTACCATTCCACCCAATAAATGCATGCAAACGTATTTTAACGCATGAAATACTTTCCAGATTTGGACTATTCTGGCATCCCGCTCTGTATTTTCACACATTTGTCAAGGAACAATAATATATTTGATGAATGCTGGGTGTTAAAGTGTGTTGAGGGAGATTTTCCTCTAGCCAGAACACTTTGAATCCAGTGGTCATCATTCTTTTCCTTCTGGATTGATGTTAATTTTCTGTGATGCTGCTGGGGCTAGAAGACGACTCAAGAACTTTCAGTTCAGATGTTCTTCCATGCAGCGAGTGAAGGAAACAACCTTTCTTATTTCAAGAAGTCGTGCTGCCATTTCATCCTAGATGGCTATGAACAATCCTAACAACTCAACACTTGTTAACTTTTACTTTCCATCTTATTTGGATATTTGTTTAAAATCCTGAGAAAGTAGAAGATGATTGGCAACCCCCAAGGGAAACTCAATAGCAGATGAGTTTATTTTTCTTGTTTCTTGCATTGTATAACCTGTCTATGAGAACTTTTTAGCCCATTGAGGTTTGAATGTTTTGCTGCTGGCTCATAGCTCCCTCATGTCCTCTGGCTTACTCTGTTCTGATAAAACATGACTTGTAATTTAGAAAAAAAAATATGTAAATGAAGATATTAAATTCTTACGAGGGCACTGTAAACTTCAATTTTAAAGGTCAACTTAAAGAAAGCATAATCTTTTTGATGTTGTACTTTTGGGGTGATTTTAATTGGCAGAAGGGGAAAGGGGGCACATTGATGATGATGATATTTAGCAGATAGCAGCATGAGTTATGTTGAGTAAAACTGGATAATAAATTATTTGAATGCCATTAGTTTCTGTTCTAAATTTAAATTTCAGAATAAGCCAATTTAGCTTGGTGTGAAACTAATCAGTTTAGTACCTATTGTTATAGGTATATTACTTTATATACTAGTTGACACAAAACGTAGTCTAGAGCGAGCCATAGCCAGCAAGGAGAATGTGATGCTTCCAGTCCTGTGGCAAAATGGATTCCCTCAGAGTGATCTCAGTGAGCACTTTTTTTGCGACGAGTTTCATATCGTTGCTGAAGATCAGGCTGTCTGCTACTGTTGACATCCATACAGAGGGAAAAAATGTGTTGGTGTTGTGGTTGTCTCTTTCTATTGCATCTCTGCTGGTGGTATCCAAGCACTAATCTGTCTTGAAGTACCTTTGCTTTTAATAATATTAGATGTTATATCTTTAGCATTATTTTTCCAAGGATGAGAAATTTCTCTGCTAGGATGTTAAGGATTTTTCAGGTGGCTGGGGTCTCACTTGAAAGCTGTGTGGAATTGTGATTTTTTGATTGAATTGCCTTGAAAGATTGTTTCCAACACCACTCTTTGCTGCCTGCCATCTGCTCTAAGGGCTGTTTCTTTTTTCAGCTATGAAATGCAGCCAATTTGGCCCCTGTTCCTCAGGGTGTAGGGAGCAAGAGCTTCTCCCCAGCTGTTGCCGAGGGGAATTCCCTGCAACTCTTAAATGTCCCAGAAAGAGGTGAAAGCAGAATGAAGCCTGACAACGGACTTTGCCAGGCAGAATTGTGCTCAGTGAACTCTGTCCAGTTTGGGTCAGAATATCTGTCAGTTCTGGGCTGAGCTACGCAGCTGAAGAAGTTGGTCCTGAATGTGTGTGAGAGGCAGACTTAGAGCTTTTTGTGTCCTCCTCCATTCCCTGGCTCTGGCAGAGCAAGTTGTGTGATATGGAGAAACCAGGACCCGAGTCTCAGGTTAGATTTGAATGCTTTGATCTGGCTGTGGTCTTAACATTATATGTGAATTCTTTCAGAGCTATGCCAAAACTGACAGCAAGACCTCTTAAATAATGTATTTTTCTCCTGACTCATAAACGTGGTGTGTTGCTTGTGAAAATCTACAATGCCCCCAAATCCCAGAACTTTATTTTTGGGCAGCTCCCCATTGCTTGTTGATGCAGGAGAAGTAAGATTTCTTTTCTTTTTTTTCCAGATAGATATATTTTTCTTTGCTTTGCTACCAGAAAAATAGTAGAATCTTAAAAATTAATCTGTTATTTGCTATATTCCAGTTAACTTAATGTCCTGGTTTGAGGTAGAACAGAACCATTTTTCTTTTAAAAATTTTACTGACTAATTTTGGTTTCAATGAACAGAGTTAGCAAGCTATTTTTCTTAAATCATCAGCTGTATACATTTTTCATAAGCCAAACTTTGTAACTTGAATTATTCTACTTTCCAGTAATTTTTTTCCTCCTCCTTAACATGCGACTCCTGGCTCCCACTTCTATAACGCTGGTAGAGACTTCCATCATCCTAACACAACTGTAATGCTTGGTCACTGTCTTTTCACTTTTTTTCCTGCTGTTACCTCTGTGTTTGCTGTGTCTCAGTTGTAGGGTGCTGGAATCAGGTAGTTCTTCACAAGGAGCGGGAGGAATATAATATCATACAGAAACTCAGAGGTGATAGTTTTCCAAACTGCCCCAACTCAGTGTCTGCACCACCCACGCACGTCTCCCATCTGCTTGGTTTACCCACTTTGAATGGTGGAAGTGCTAGTTTCAGTGCCAGGACGTCCTTCTCTGCTGTTTGTTCTCCCATTTTCAGTCACTGCTTCCATTCTTAAATGGTGTCTAACTGGACACCTGGCTTGTTTCCTAGCATTTCATGTTTCACTGTCATGGAAGATCTCCATGGTCTCATCGCATGAATACTCACAGATGTGAACTGTACTTCTGGTGTTAGTAGATAACGTTATTTCACAAATATGAAAAAATGTCATATTAACCTGTCTTACCTAGTGTGGATCTGTCTTTAATTTTCCGTGTGAACATGTGGGAGTCCAAAAGCAAAACATTGTAGCTGTCCTGACTCATAAATAATGCTGAAATATCTGAAAAAAATACATAGAATGTTTTATGAGCGCTAATCTCACAAATTGATATGGATATATATGAAAATATTCTAGCATAAAATTTAAGTTATTCTTATGAAACCTTCTGGAAACAAACCAAAAGGAATGGTGCTGCCAGGAAACAAGAAAAACATTATTTCATACAAAACAGAATAGGCAACTGTTTTTAATCCTATAACTTTGCATATAACAAAGTTAAAATTACTTTGCATTGCACAAAAAAAAAGTGAGGGAAGAACTTTAAATTAGCAAAGTTCATAAAGTAGTAATGCAGTAGAAACAGTGTTTACTGAGCTGTGTATTGTATCACAAGGTGGAAGTAACAGACTTCCTTGTCAGGCGCCATTTATTTTGCTGTTTAGATTATTGCCTTTTCTCTCCCTTTGCTATTTCTTTTAAATTTTTTTTTTTAAGCTGTTTCATTGCATGAAATATTCTCAATGTTGATACTCCATTTCTTTCTGTGTATGTCCATTAGCTGCTGTAACAGCCTGACTGGGCCCTTTGGATGCTACAGCAGTGCAAATGATTAATACGAATGCTGCTGGGAGATTATTAGAGCAAAGGCAACAGCAGATTATGGAGAGAAGTGCAATAATAGCATCCAGGAGTTCCTCAGCTTTCAGCTCAGTTCAGATCAGCTACTGACTCTTCTCAAGTAAATTGCTTCACATCTTGCTGCTCTTATCCTCATTACTTAAAGAAAATACTTTCTCAGTATAGTATAAGACAACTACAGATAATAGAGAACCTTGGTAAACCTTTCAATGGAACAAGATATTATTATTAAACAGTTTTTTTACTAACGTGCACATCTACATTGTCTTATTTGCAGAAAAAAAAAATAAATCCACATTACTTGAGAAATTACACTCGTTGCCTTTTACAGGAATTAGACTGGTATTGTTTTAGCAATAGACTGGCATCAAAAACCTGGAGTGTGGCTTAGAGATGGGAGCTGCTGCACACATTGTGTATATAGGGAGTAGTGGAAACAGAGCAATCCCATTAGGATCACCGGATAACTGGTGAGAGCTGGAGAACAGAACATCCCGAATAGCATATCCAATATTCTGCCTGTATAACAAACACTAAATCAAATACGTTCTGGTCAGCTGTAGAGCAGCACAAATATCCTCTCCTCATTTCCTTTCCCTCTGCCCGCCATATGATTTTGTACTACTACCAGCCTGGATGTTGTGAATTTGAACAAATAAATACATTATTTTTTTGCAAAGAACTCCCATGTACAGTTTCTAATTAAATGATTTTAATCATTCTGTTTCAATCAACCCACGTAAACATCAAATATTGAAAAGGAATCTGTTTCTGTAGTCCTTTGCTACCTCCACAGAATTGTTCTCAGCAATATAAATGATGTTTGTTCTCCTGTTACCGCATCTCCAGATAATGAGCAGTTTTATTATAGTTGAACCATTATCCCAGCATGTATTTGCAAGAAGCATATGACAATGAAAGGGTAATTTTTCATTATTTTTCTTAATATCTTTAGACCATCTATGCATCTGATAAATATTTATACTCAACTTTATATAAAAATAAATTCCTCTTTTCTAAATTACCCTCCACTGCACTTCCTTCATATGAATTTTTTTTCTTTTTATCCATCATAAAGCTATTTTTTTAAGGTCATCTGAATATTTTGCATGAATACTTTTTCTTTTCTGTATTTATTAGGCATGTGTGGTGAGGATAAAGGAAGCATTCAGTTAAGGTAATTTTAAGTTTTACTTTAGTTCTGTTACAGATTTCTACAAAGTATTTTGTTTTCTTTTAATATATATCTTTGTTACTGCTAGAATTTTAATGATACTTTTAGAAGCACTGCTTAATGGTCTTGTTTTCAAGTAGACTGTATCATAAAAAGGAGTATCATGAAAATATTCAAAAGTATTCTGACAAGACTTGTCCCTTTTTAATTTGAATGTCCCCCTAGAATATAAGATTCATCACCAATAACTATAGAAAATCCTTATTGTATTTATATTTGGATTTTTGATGTAGCTCCCAAAAGGAAAAGAAAAATAAAAAAATCCCTATTTGATTATAACATGTTATGTGAAGAAAAACTGAGGCAGCAAGTTTGGCTTATCTGGGAGAGTGATTGCATATAAATATTTTGCATAAGTAATAGCACCTGCATCATTTTCAGGGGTAAGAAAACGAGACTGAAAGATTTGAGTGCCAAAGGGATGTGTGAGGGTCTCCTATTGTCCTTATTTTTTAAACTGTATCCTGTTTTGCAACAAATTTTAAAGATGGGACCAGTTCTCCTGCTGTTACCATTGTTTCCTTCTACTGCTGTTGTTACATTTATATTGGTGATTGTTAGATGGACGAGTCGCATGAAATGCACTCTTCCCCCTTTTAATTTCAGTATCATCTAAAAATAGAGATTCTATAGCAGATGAGCATAATGGAAGATAATGGGATGATACACAGAAAGGAAATATCAAGCAGCAAGAGAAAGACCAGCTATATTCTGTCCAAAAAATCTTCTCTCTCTACGCAGCACTTAGAGCTAATTATCAGGAAATAAAGACGTTGCCCTCTAAAATCTTGACAGCTAAAATCCAGCTGCTAGTTGCAGCATCCTAATCCTTTTGCTTTGTAGGTTTCTGCAATGATAGTATTAAAATTTAATGGCTGTTTAGTGAATTTATTTTCAAAATTGTGAATTTCCCTGTTACAGATCTTATTAATGCAAATTAAGTGAGAGGAACATTGTCTTAGTGACCAGGATGGGCACGCTGGTATGTATTTCTTGATTGTCCCTTGTTCCATGCAGGGAGGAGTCATCAGCAATCTGGGAGACATAGAAAAATGCACGATCTGTTTTCTTTTTAATTTAAGAAAGTTAAGATGTCTGTCTTCATCACAGAAATGTTCAGGCAATTTAAACTATAAGGAAAATGGAAATATTTTATGCATACTTGTGAATTTTTTCCATATTTTTTTTATTCATATACTGTTGATGTTTGGATAGTTCCCAAATATTTGTTATTATTTATTCTTAAGTGGATGTTAAATACGGCCTTGTGCAACGCTTGGTATGTTAAAGGTAACTGGCAGTATTATTGATATTTGCAGGCATGCACTGTTTCAAGGTATTGCATTATAACGAGTCATTTTTCACTTAATCATCCTTTTTTTCTCTGCCAGTGAGAAAGTTAACTCCACTGATCACTAAACGAGAATTTGAACCTATATGTTATTGCCAGTGATGGCAGAATTCATATGAAGGAATTAATGCAAACCCTTTTCTATACTTAGTGTAAAAATACAGTGTAGTGAAAGCTACCTGTTTTCATGGTCTTCTTGGAATTGAGAAAAATCTGTTATGCTTCTTATTGTATTACATAGGACCCATGAGAATTTGATGCAGTTTGCAAGTGTAAGAATGAATGCAGGAATGTTTCAACAGGAGTCACAATTGTGCATCATTTTGTATTCCTGCTGTTTTCAAATACTTTGTGCTTTTAACAGCACCCTTGTCCTGCCAGAATGAAAAAGTAAGTCTTGCGTGTATGCTCAGTGCTCACCATCATGGTGCAAGGCAGCTTCTGTAGTGTGCTTCACACGAGCAGCACGGAGCTCTGTGAGAGCTGTAGTGACACACGCAGTTAATAAGAACAGCCCAAAGTCTGGATTTAAAATTCCCAACAGCTGCAACAGAGCTTATTGCGTTTGCCAGTGTATTTCAAGGCCCTTTAACTATTGTAAAGAAAATCCTTTTGTTGCTATTTTGAAACAGAACATAACATCTACTAAACAGTTAATTATATAAGAAAAATCAGTGTTATTAGGCAGGAGAAAAGTTTAGTGGTATGGCAACTGTAAGTCAAGGAAGGAAATCACGGTAAAAGAAAGGTGGTAGAATAACTTAGCATTTATATGGATAATATTGTGAACCTTGTATATGTCATATAAAGCATTTAACAAATCAATAATTTCCATGTTTACCAAAGCGTATACTTCCAGTTTGCTTCAGTGGTGCATTAAAATGATGGAAGTGTGGTAATAGTTGTAGTTTAGTTTAGTTTAAAAGAATGACTTTTAGAAGAATTATACTATATCAGAAATTCTGAGATATTGAACTGATGTTTTGTAGGTCATGAAACTGACATTTTTTTCCCAAGGAGAAATATTGTAATAATTTTTTTTAAAGTACGTAATTATAAGCTGATGTTTTTATGCAGTTGTGTTTTGTCTATAAATTAAATGTTACAAAAAGTTACTGCTTATGTCTAGAACAGAGATTTCTGAATTCTTTTTCAGAATGTGTTTATCTTCCCATCTGTGCTTAGAGGCCAAAATGATTTTGAAAGTGCACACTTTTAAAAAATTTTAAAGTGTCCTTTTATGAATGCTTTATGAATGCTTTTACTTTCAGTTATAGGGAGGACTGGCTTTTACCCATACAGATTAACAGAAAAATAGAAGTCTACATTAATCCAGGATTTTGGTTGTGTATATATAAAACTTCAAAATTTAAAGAAGGGATATAGATATTGTTGAATAATTTGATGCTGAAATGGTACTGTTGCACTAGTATTATATCACTTTCCTATTGCTGTGTGTATAAAATTTCCTTGAAGAGCTGCTTATGCTTTTGGTGCCCTACTGCAGAACTGGTTTGTATCGTGTGCCTTTTATCATCGTGTGTAAACGTAGCCTTTGCCTTATCCTGTTGTCTGTACTTTTGGCTCTTTCAGGCCAATGTCTCCGACTTTAGACTAAATGCTTAAGATCTGAAATTAGCTGTAATGATCAGTATTTCTCTCAATAATTCTTAAATTCTTAAAGAACTTTGAAAACTGAAAAACAAACTCCCAAAGGTGATTGAAACTTCTAATTTCTTCTTGCTCGACGTGAAGTTGCATAATCCTTCAGCACATTACATGGTTGTCCTGTGGCATTAGGGTATTAGTACTAATGGAAAGACATAGCTATTATAAACAATTCCAAATTTCACGGTGTGTATCTTAATAGCAGAAAGGGATTTTCTCGTGATTAAAAAGAAAAATGGGTGGCAAAATAAGGAAGAAATGCTTGTTACATAGGATGATCCCCTGGAGGCTTAATTACTGAAAAAACAAATAGGAGGTAAATGTTCAAGATGTTTACAGGTTAAACATTCCATAAGTATCTTTTAAATAAGAGTATCTGCAGCCTTGGAGCAGCTAATTGCTCAAGAATCACAGCCATTTATGCCGCCTCATTTTCTCCTGGGATCGACACTCACAACAGGATAATTCTTACCCTGATATAAGTGTCACAGTAGGGACTCAGTGTAATTTGCTGATATGATATCAAAAATAGCATTAAGGTAATTACATTTTGCACTTGTAACATTTCACAGGCAATAATATAACTGAAAATTATTTTTTTTTTGGGGGGGGAGGTTTTAGTAACCTGGCCATTCCCCACCAGAATAACTTTTTTTTTTCTTTTTCCTCTTAAGGTACAGCAGTGAAGTCACTAAAAAGTTTTGGGGATTTTAATATCTTCAACACAGAAAGGTATCTAATATCTAATAATCAGAGTTAAAGAACAAACTGAAGTAAGTACTTGTGGGATGCTTTCCAGACTCAGCTAATCCATTGCATGATTTGTCTTCAGTATGATTCCATGGCGGTTTAAGTTGAGCTCTTTGTTCCTTTCGTTTTTTTCTGGAGGAAAAGTAAAATGAGTACATTGGAGTTTTTAGTTGCCTGGATATATTTTTGTTGATAAAATTAAATCTTTGTGTTGAAAAATTAACTTATATGTAACACTACCTTTAATTTGTGACTTATGCAACCTATGTAAGGAGGCTTGGTATTTGCAGTTTTTAGGATTACCTGATTGTACCACTGTTATTACAGTCCTGTAGTGAGACTGCAATGAAAAAGTGACTACACCAAGAAAACCAGATATTATTTTGTTGGAAATTGGCATCAAGGTCTGGTTTTAAATTTCAGTTTACACCAGGTGACAGGATGACCCAAGTGTTCCTCATTTGGGGCACCAATGACAAAAGAAATGTGTTATAATTTAGACTCAGCTTGAGCAGAGATACTTGCAAAACTTTGTAGTAAGTTTGTGTTGTTTCTCTCAAATCTTGTATTGGTTTCTGGTAAGTGGTAAACAAGTCCTGAGAATCATTTCCTTATCTTCCTTATTTACATGTGATATCTTATTTGGATGATATCCGATCATCTTATTTAGATGGTTCAGATGAGATTTACCACTTTAGTCTTACAGAAGGGATGATAGCTCATCAAATCCTGCTCCAAACAAGTAAAGGTATCGCAGAGTTGGGAAAGACGTGGGATCAGATTTTAAGCTGTTGTAAATGGTAGTGTAATATAGACAACTGAAGAACTGAACATAGAACTGAAGGTAATGTTCAAACTAGTTAGTGTAACTGGCATGGTTGTTTGCCTACAAAGCCTCCCTGACCTGCCCCACTGAAAGCTGGCTGCATGCTGCTGTGGAGTTGGTTCTGCTTCATCCAGACCTCCTATTGGGTTCTAGTAGGGAGAAAAATAACAGTATTTCTCTACCTGGCATTTGCTTTGAAGGAGTTGCTGAACTTGCTGCCCATGGTTGACTGTTACCTTTCAAAGACTGGGCATGAAAACAAGGAGAGGGTTCAAGTTGAATTGAATATTTGTTTCTGCATCTGATATAAATTCAGTACAGAGAAACAAACATTTAAAAAGAGATTGCTCTTCATTACAAGAGGCATTCTGCTTAACTCAGACTTAAAACTTAGAAATGAGTGCTAATTGATATGATGTATTTGAGGGTTTTCCTGCAATGGGCTAAGTCACAGGAAAAAAAAAAAGGCACATTTGAATATAATTTTATTTTTCCATTGAACATCACTAGGGACTCTTTTTTTGCAGACAGACAAATGCTTGCCATTACTTTATGCTCAAAGGCAACATTGAAAGTGACCTGGAACAGGCAGGAACTGACTTTTTTCTACTAATATGATATGAAAGTTTTATCGTATTAGGAATTTTCTGTCATGGTGGATTAGTATCAGGTCATATTAATGTTCATTTTTACTAACTTACAATGAAATGTGCTAACGTGACTACACTTCACTATCATACAAGAAAAAAAGTGGAATGATTTGATATTAATGTGATACTATAGAAAGATTTCAATACCTCTGTTCCATGAGAAGTAGGAAGAAGTTAAATATAAAATAAAATACAATGGCTTGGGACAATGAGTTTGTGTTTTTCCCAGGGATGAAACTCCTTCTCCACCTACCTATCTTGCCCCTTGAACATCATTTCCATACTTGTTTAATAGTTCCTGGGTTTGTGAAGTAATAAATTTTGAAGCTGTTTGGGACTGATTTTGTAATTATGGTTGCTCTCACATTTCTATTTAAAAGTCATTGGGAGCTGCAAATACTGAGTACCTATACAAAACAACCTAAGGTGTTCTAGCCTGATTATCCCTTGACTTTCAGTAAAGCAAGTGTTGACTTCTCAAAATGTTGACCTGGAAGCCAAATTAAAAAAAAAAAAAGGCGCAAAGCCATCATATTGTGTCCATGCTCCATTATATACAGAATGCTGTGGCCAGAAATAATTAACAGGCACAAAGGGTGGCAGTTAGTCATTTGGCTGTATGATTGTACCTGCAAGGTTTCTTTCATCTGGAGCCAAAATCTGATAAAAATGGCTAATGTCAGAAAAGCTCAATCTTATTGAAATTATGACCAGAAAAAGCCTGGTTTTAATCTTGGCTCCAAACTTAATACAGGACAAAGTAGATGAGTTTGGTTCCTAGATTTAAATTCAAATCATCTCTAATTTTGAAAGTCTGTACTGTGGCTTTCAATATTTCAATATTCCTAAAAGCTTTAGCCTGAAATAAAAGGGGATGAAATCTTTCAGAAATTTCAAAGAGGAATTTCAATCAAATTAAATCAAAGATCAATTAAAACGTGCTTATTTTCAAAAGTGCAGTATTTCCTCATTTGATGAGATCCATGAATAAGACTGGTTTCCTACTATAGAAGGTGATGAAACATGTTTACATTAGGTCAGAGGACATGTGCTCTCTTCTTGCTGTATGTGTAGCCCTTTGCTACAGGCTCTTGGTGGGTAATTGGAGGGGAAGCCCCCTCCCCTTTCTCAGTGTGAAGGTGAAAGCTGTATTTTTCCCTTGCTCTTCTAAGTAATAGAAGTGCCCTTGTGACTGGTCTGGAGTCAGTCATCTTTTTGCTGTTTGTCATACTTTCCCTGCATGGGTTGTGTAGTGACAACTTCCAGGAGGACTGTGGAGCCCACAGGGCTGGAGGTGTTGTGCTAGCTCTTGTGTTTTAACACCTACAAATGAGATAAGCCTTTGTGCTTGAAAGAATGGGAAGGGCATGGTGGGTTGTCAACCTGTGTCATTGGACAGGACACTCTCTCCATCAACTGAACTGGAGACTTCAGCACTGCCATCCAGCTGGGACACAAGCCTCCTCCTGATCTAGGTCATTCCAGCTGCTTTTATGAGTAGGTCATGGCATCGTTGACCTGATCAACACTCAGAGATACATAAAAGGTTGTCTCTACCCAGGGAATTTGCTACGTTAAATGCACTGCCTCATTCAAAATGCTGACATGGGATACTAACGCAAGGAAATCTCCTAATCCATGGTTCAGCACAGGGGTAATAGGTGGCTGGTAATGGTTATCAGGGAGGAGGTATGCAAAGCCAAGTTGAGCTTGGTCTTTCTGAGGAACGTAACAGAACATTGTATTAGTGAGAAAAACTCTGAAGCTTTTATGTCAGTATACTGGAAATGTGTTTAATCACACGTAGTCATTTAAAAACTCTTGTGCATTAGGCACCCTAGCCTCTTTGTCCTAGTGCTGTCCCCATGAGGTTCAGAAGCTTCTCATGAGAATGACCTTGATTAAAATGGCAGCACTGCTATCTGTAGATTACTGCTTTCCATCATTAATACTGTGTTATCTCTCTCTTCAGACTGATTTTAATTTTTATGTTTGCAATGATAAGTGACTTATAGGAACATTCATTGCACAACCTGTTCAGAACCATTAAATTCACCTAGGTTGAATAACCTGATGTTCATCTGGAAATAACCAAATCAGCGACACTATCTTACTGAATTTTCAGCTACCTTAGAAGTATAGAGCTTATCTTTCCTTCTTTCTTCTTTTTCTCTCAAGTATAGTGGCTAATTGAGGGGGGGGAACAATTTTAATTCATAAGAGGTAATTAGCCAAGTCTGAAAGGTGTGCACTAATTACAGAATGCTGTATATCTTGTGTAGCTGATTGCAGCACAGGTTTCTGAATGGTAGCTATGATTTTTTCCAAACACTGTTCAGTAATTTGAAATGTTATTAGGGGATTAACTTTCCATACGAAAAGCTAAACTAATACTTATTATACAGATTATAACAGCGAGTGGCCTAAGAAGCTGCCGAGGCCATTATTTTGCAGGCAGTAGTCACTGCCAAAGACTGAGGAGAGTGCGGGATAACCAGCCCAGCGAGGGGAATGTGCAGAGCACCATCCTCTGCTGTTCCTCGACCCTCCTGCCTCTGCCAACACAAGTCAAGCTGATCAGTTCCATTTATGAATGTGACTCCTAAATGAAGAGGCAGATAAGAAGAGGTGTAGAGGTGGTTGTCTGGTATATTGGTTGGCTAGGATTGCAAGTAAATCAAACTATGCTTGATCATACTGAGTTTGTAGTTGTTTTGGAATGTGGTTGTCGCCGTATTTAGGAGCCAATCTTTGGGAAAAGACTACGTGGATTTACTATTTTGAGAAAATAGCTGAATAGTAGACTTTTAAAATGTTTATTTCAGTTTGGTTGATATTAGGTAAAGCTAGTTTTTGCAGTCAGTATTTTTACACTGCATTAAATGGCTTGTTTTTATTTATTGTTTGTGATGGTGGTAGCTGTTTTCAGTCTCTCTCCTTCCCCCCAGGTTTTATGCTCCTATAGATCCATATATTCTCTCTTTATGTGACCTCTGATATTTATTTGTTCAACACATGGGAAATCAAACTGGATTCCTCCAAGCTAAAAGCACGAGGCTGCAGCTAGAACTAAAGGCTTGTAGTTACAGTAAAAACCTTCCATTCCCTGTGAACCAGGCAATAGCAAATGCAGACCTAATTTTAAATGAAGGCTGTCCAACTACGATCATGGGGAACGGATGTGGGAGTATGCGGCACACTAGTTTGCGCTAGTAGTGGTAGAGAAGGAAGCTCTTGAATTTCTCTGCTAAATAAGTCAGCACTTAAGTGTGGGGCTCGGATTGGTGCCTGCAAAATGCACACTAATTGGTGGATTGAAAATACTGATGTACAGTTTGAGCTTTTATGGGAAATGTAACCCTGTTTTGGAAAAGAAAGGTCTGAATAATAAAGTTTCCTCATCTTTTTAATTCTGTACTGTGATTTATTATTAAATTCCACTACCACCACTTCACCCCCCAAAACTTCAACCTTGTTAAAAGAAAAAAAATGAAAAAAAGTATAATCAAATAGTATTTACACTGAGTGGTATTCTTTGTCTTGGAAAGCTCTTGGTCAGTCCAAGTATAATTCTTGATTAATAATTTAAAGCAGCTTTCCTTACAACTTTTTTGTCTACCTTTTCGTCTTCATTCTGGATTCTTTGATAGATAAATGAGCAGACTTCTTCCTACGAGGACTTATGTCTTCTTGCCACCAAATGTCCTAATTATTTTATTGAAAAATAAATGATCACTTATCCCCCCTCAACCACCTTATTAGTCAAGACTTCCTTTTCTTTGCATTTCAATGCTGTTTCTGTTTGTAAAATTATTAACCTAACCCACTGTTTGCCCTGATTAAACAGCTTATTGAATGCACTTTATACGCACTTCTGGAATACATTTGCTGTTCTAAATTTTTTAATGCATTTAGCTTCCAATATGAAACATTGGGAAATGATTCTGAGCATCTCCACACCAGGTTCCCATTGCCTCCCTTTGTCTGTCCTAATGGTAATATCCTTGGAGATTTTCTCCTACAGACATCTCTGAAACACTTAATTGAACCACTAGTGTGCTTATTTAAAGTGTTTCGCTCACTTGGTTTTCTAAAATGATTTTTAAGTTTTCCCTACATAAATTTTCAGTATCCCCAGGCTTTCCCTCAACTAATGGCATTATGATGGTCTCTTTCTTGTCTTCAGGGATCTCTCCTGAACTACATGAACTTGTAAAGTGTCAGTGAAGACTTCTCTCAATTCCTGTTCCCGCTTCTTTTGCTGTCTTGGATATCTGATGTCTAGTCTGTAGCCTTCCTTAGGGCTCAGTTATAAGTCGCTGTGCATCCTTTTGAAAGGCAAGAAAGGGGCATACGAGAAGAAAAGGACATAAGGGAAGAAAGGGATATAACAGCCCTACTCCCTGGCATGGGCTGTTCATGTAGGAGGGCAAATGAGAAGGGTCAATTGCTACTACCACTGAGCTGGTAGGGAAAATAAGCTGTACCAAGAAAAAGTTGGCATAGGTCGTATTTCCAGTGGATCAAGCAGTGCATTCTTCTGACATCAGGATATGCCAATATATTGCATGCATCCTTCGCTTAGTTGTCTAATCAAAGTTAGAAAGCTCAGACTAAAATAGCAGTGAAGTCTTTTAGGATATAGCTCTAGTTTACATGTAAATTCAAAGTTATGGGAAGCCTTGCAGGAAAGATTAAGGAAGATCTATAGAACGCCCAGTGTGCTGGTAATTTTAAATTGTTTCTCTTAAAAATTTACTTTGATTTAGACAAATCATGCAGAAAACAATGCTATCATAGGTCTTTTAATTCAGTAGAGCTCAGTTGTCATGAGAAACTTCACCTTTCCACTTTTTATCTTTATTACAGGTTAAGGAGCCAGAAAGGTCTGCTAAAGCCCCTTTGCTTTGCAACAGGTTACTGGGGCAGTCATTGCGAAGGACTGGCACGGTCTATGCTATCTGCCTTCTTGTCAACCAGAAGTAACATGCTGGGAATGTTCTGGGACTGAGATGGGGAAGGACAGTGTGTGCAATGAATTATAGCCCTGTGCTCCGCCAAAGCTTCTGAAGGACCTTAACCAGGAAATCTGTACAGCTCTCAGTCACCACACGCCAGTAATTAAAGTCTGTGAGAAGAAGGGCTGTTACCTTCACTCATGCTGAATGAAGATGCGGTGCAATAACTGCAGAAGTCAAGGGAAGGAATTGCCCTCAAGTGCCTGCTCCAGCAGAGGTGAGGCTGGTTACACACTAGTGACACTTCACACCGAGATCACCTCTGTTGCTAGTTCGGTTTGCCTGAATGTGAGTCAAAGCACTTGCTCTTGGTGAGTGCTGCCAGTGCATAACTCCCGTTGATACAAAAAAGCAGTAAAGGTGGGGAAAAGCTTTAAAACTCCCTTGTTCAGTTATGTTGTACGAGATACAGTTATATCTTAGAATAGTTACCAATTCTTTAAATATTTCTGGTCGTCACTGTATTCTAGTTTGATCTTTTTCACTCTCATTCTGGAAAGCTAATTCCTATTTCTTTGGGCTTGTCCTGATTTTTTTTTTTTAAAAAATATTAAAAAACAAAACCAGAAAAAAACTCTCTCATACTGAGAGATTTTGAGCTGTATGATTCACTTTTGGATTTGTTTCGTTTGGTTTAGTCTTTTTCTTTTAATACTTAATCAAATCTTTCACTTCTCATATTCTGTGTATGGGTTCAAAAGCTTTTTTGTTTATCTTATGTATTGTTCCACATATCTATCTTGAGCCATGTTGGCTTCTCTTGTCATTTTGACACTGATTTACTGGAATGAACTTATATTTTAAACTCTGTTACTGTTCTTTAAATGCCTTCCATTCTGCATTAACATTTCTCTACAATAGATAGTTCTAATTAGTTTTTTCCAGCCTGTTTGCAAATCTAGCACGATGCCTTCTGAAAATAAACATACTGAAGAATAACAGACATTTCAAGATAAGTGATTTGCTGCTTGTAGTTCGTCAGTGTTCTCTGCGTGCTTGTATCTAATTATATATGTATCAAACAATCATTTAACTCCTAAAGAAAAAAAAAGTTTAATTAGAAGATCTGCTCCAGAAACTCTTCTCTCTTCTCTCTTCTCATGTTATTTAGTAAGTAGAGTTTCAAAGGCTTTTGAGTAGGTCATAGATTTCTATTAGGATGTTCTATAAGAGCTCTCATATTCCTATTGACGTTTTGATGGAATTCTCACTGCCCTCTATGTGCGTACCCGACCTTGTCTTGATCTTAAATACGTTTTTAGCTCTTCTAGAGGCAATGGAAAGCTCCAGCAGTGCCAGGGTATCTTTTATAGGCCTCAGTGAAAGAAATATACGTATATATGTAAACGTTTTTATTCTGTTTTAATTGAAACAGCTGGATAATTTGCTTCTTCATCTGTCTGTCATATGCTTCTGCACACAAATCATTAAGTGTCCTCTACAGCAGCAAAAAAAATGGTATAGGGATGCTTTACTCAGTGTTCCTTTTTTATCTAGGAGGATTGTTTACTGCCAAATTTATTTTAAACAGTGCCTGTGGATGTAAATGAGCATAAGTACATTAAAAGAGAGAGATAAAATATATTTTTGGGAACCATACCAATTAACACTATCTGAGGTTTCATGTATTTGTGGTCTGCCATTCTGATCTGTATGATTGTTTTCTCTCTCTCCCTTGTATGCTATTTCTTCATGGTTTGGTGGTCTTGAGGTATGAATTTTAGTCAAAGTTAAAACTGTGGTTTTTTTTATTACTTGTATTACTGTAACTCTTAGGAATCCAAGTCATGAGGCACAATTTCACTGTCCTAAGCACTGTACCAGCACTGAACCAAAAGACATTGCCAAAGAATTTACAGCACAAGAAAAGTGAAAGCGTGTGGATGGAGGCAAAAGAAGGAATGTATGCAGGCTTTCGACACCCAGGATGGGACTGGTGGAAGTCCTAAGGGTTTATTCCTCCTCACCCTCTAAAATGTCAATGGGTCTATTAGAAAGCTTCTTTTCTTCCTCTCCATTTTGTCTTGCTGATAAAGAAAACATAATAATGTCCTGGTTGCGATTACATTTTTATTTATTTATTTATTTATTTAGAAGACATCATGGATGAGGAGCGCTTTGGGAGGGAATTGTGAACCAAGTAGAAATCTAGAAAACCCTCTCATATTTGAGGAACAGCATGGGAGCATATGCACAAAATGTAGGGCTTCTATTCATCCTTTAAAAATAAATTGTTTGTATTGTGGTGAATGATAGGAATAAAACATCCAGCAGTGGGTGAGAGATCAGGGATATTGGGAACTGGAGGCTGTGAAGAGCTTAGAAAGTGAAGATGAGTCACTTGGAGTTTGTTGGAGTGGGAGGGAGTGGAGTGTTGGCTCTGATTTGAGCTGAGCACGTGCAGGGGCAAATCTGTTGTCAGAAAAAAAGACATTGTAGTAACAAGGTAAAGAGGGACTGCCCAGTTAAAAGTTTTAGCTGTGTGGATGGACAGGAGAAATCTTGTCTAAAGAGACTTCAAAGAATGCATTCCAGAAACTGGGTTTGGATGGATGTCTAAGAGAACTCTAAGTGCAACTTGATCAAAGCAGACTGTTACACCTTGCCTGAGTAGATGTTTACAGTAAATTTAGCACGAGTGCTTTTCATCTTTCTCAAATTTTCAAGGAGGGCAGAGGACAAAAAGTGAAATAGATGTCATCTGTGCAAAGACTAGTTTTCCAGGTTTGATTCGAGAGCAGTTGGACAGCTAATTCCTTTCCCTTTGCAGTACTGTTGCTGCCTATATATCCCCATCTTTGTCCCTGCTTGTCCTACCCTAAGTCTCGATGCCAATTTCATAGCACTTAGGTGACCTTCTAATTCCAGTGTTTAGCTTGTTTCCTGTACGACAGAAGCTCAGTGAGATATAAGGACAACACGTTGACGTGGTTTAGCCTCAGATGGCAACAAAGAACATGCAGCCGCTCTCTCACCGCTGGAAAAAGAACACACATGAAAGAGCATACCCTTGAGAGTAGAGGATTTTTGGATAAAAGAGCTGTGGCAATCTCAGCAAGAAAACTCTGTCTTGCTCAACTCCTCTGTGTTGTACCATCGTATCAAAGAAATGCTTGACACTATTTTCAAATTACCCTTCTTCCCAAACAACCTGTAGGACCTGCAATTTAGGCGAAGCACCCGGATTAAAGCAGCAAGCAAGGCACCACACAGTGCTCCTTAAGCTGTTACATGAATTTTGTACGTTCCTGTTTGCATCACGCAGCCTCATCCACGTGCCTCGTTATGGCTTTATTGTGCTTCTTTGTGGCTGTAAGAAATGCGAGCGACTCCTTGAGTAACTGCCTCTGCTCAGCGGAGCTGAGGAGGCAGCTCTGTGTATCCCCCACGCATCAATAAAAAGGCATAACAGGAAAGGAATGACTGTGGCTCTGGTAATGCAAGGCTGGTTTGGTTGTAGTTTTTTTCCTGAGATTGTTCTGATTTTTACCAGGAGCAAGGCGGTATGGTGCAGAACTAGAGAGGGTACAGGAAATCTAAGGCTTTGCTTGCCCTCCTCGAGTCTGTGCTGCAGTTAGGCTGGGACTCGCCCCTTTGACTAAGTTGGAAGACACCAGGCTTTGCTCACAATGTGGATAAACTTTTCCCATTAAATGCCTTTTTAAATTTAATTTTCAAATGTGTTTTTGGAGGTGGTGTAACCCTATCCACAAAGCACATCTGAAAATTTGTCATGCAAATAAATGTAAAAGATTTGATTTGATGCCGTTCTCATCAATGCCTGTTAACAGTGTAGCATGCAGGTAGTGAAAGTATGAAAGTATAAAAGTATGCAGTGGAATGCAAAAGTATATTTTCAGTTCTATTCTGAGAATGCAGCAAAAATAGCCCAATGTCAAATGCTGTTTGAATATTATTTCTTAATGTGTCTGATACACTTATTCTCTATGTGAGCGCACTGATGTCTTTCTTATGCCACAAAATTTTAAAAATATCTACTTTAAAAATATTTTTCTTTGCCTCTGGGTGTACTGAATTGGTTTCTTGGTTGCACTCTCAACTCCTTATGGTTCTTGCAATGACTGATTGATGGTATTCGTACCAACATGTTGTATAAGAGAATTTGATAGTTCTAACTTAATGGCTCGATATACTGTTTACAAAATCCAGTATCTCTGCGGGGGAATGAATCCTACAGTTTCACTTCTTGCTGTTACCATCTTGCCAGGTTGAGAGAAGGCAGCTGTAATAGATTCTAACACTGGTGTGTCTGGTCCAATGTCAATACTAGACAATACTAGAAGAAGTAGCAATAAGAAAACTGCATAAAAAGCTCCTCTGCAAACCCTGACAGACTCTGCAGTGGCAAAGGCAGTACTGTGTGAGGTTCAATTTTATTCCTCACTTTTGGTACGCAGTAATAATAAAGCAAGCAGACAAATGGGAGAAAAAGGTATTAAATATGCTGCATATATTAAAACGAAGCAGCATTTTTAGCTACATTAGTTGATCTGTAGATGATAGTAGAACCGTCTTGCTATATTGTCTATAACCTTTAGCCACATCTCGTATTGCAGATTTGAGTTACGCGCTGACAATAACCACGCTGTTTCGCTGACTTATTTTGACAGTTTATGTCCGGTTACTTTCAATGATTTGCAAAGCTGACATTTCCCTTTAGTGAACCTGAAACTCTTTTCTGCTGTATTGCCCAGATATTTTTAACATACCAGACAGTAATGAAAAGCAGAGAAAAGAGAAGAGGGCTTCATTCTCACTGAACCTATGGAGTGGGTCTTATAGCAAATGTAAGGGGTGATATACTTCTGATATTGCAATATTATCTTTCCTTATGTTAAAGTGTATCTGATTGAGTCAATTTATACTGACAAGCTTTCCTAAGTTGACTTCTCTGTGAATTCCCAGTTCATTTAATATTTTTTCCTCCTGCTTCCCACATTTGAGCTACCTTTGTTCTGTGTCTGAGAGATAGGAAGCTAATAGTTATTTTATATTTATATTTCAAGGCTGCTTAATGTTTAATGAGACTGACTATGTTGTAAAAAGCTTCAGAACACTCAGACTGGTTAATATTTCATGCCGATCTACAGAGACAACTATATTGATCTTTTAAGTATCTGCTAAACAGGACAAGGAATAAATTAGATTCTGGTCAGTATGATTTGGCTGGTGAGTTAAATAGCTTTTTAGAGCATTATCACCTTTTAAAATGTTTTGTTTCCAGTTGAATAAAGTACATTTTAAAGGCAGTATTTTATCATGTTGTTTCTCATTGCTTTTCATCTTGCCTGTTTTATTTCAGCTGTAATTGTATACGTTGTGAAGGGATGCAGAAATATAAAGAGAGGATATTTGCACCATCTGCTTTATGCACCCATAATTATACCTTCTGAAGCCATAGTTGAGGGGGCCTCTCCTTGTCTATATTGACTGCATTTTGGACCTAGGTTTCCACTGTCAAGCTAATGTTTATTTACACCACAGTTGCATGCCTAGAAAATTCTCTGAATATGCTGCAAAGTTGCACCATTGATACAGTCTGATTTAGGGGGTAAAACCCATCTTATTCTCAAGTTCCTGGTTGTGACACACAGATTATTTGAATAAACTTTGGTTAGATCTAAGTTGTATATAGTAGTTGATATTTATATATCGGGTTTATCTCATTTTAATGTGTGTATGCAACTTCCTTTTTACAAGCTTTGGGGTAGCAAATGTGGGAAAAATTGATTTCCTTGCAACAGCAGGGGAAAAAACTGTTATAGCCATTCAGATATCTCCATCACTGTTCTATAAGCCTAATTCTAGTTGATAGCAAGGCTTTTGAAAAGTCCTTTTTATACTGCAATAATTTCATAACCTCTTTGTGATAATTGAGAATTTCCAAACTGTGCACCCAGCACATGCAGCAATTGTAGAGCTGATATAACAGATCTTTTATTAAGATATTGAGCAAGCAGCCTTGGAATAAAGTCCTGGGGTTTCACTGTTAGGTCAAGAAGGTACCCTAGAATTTTAATGGTCATTCAACTACACTTAAGGACCAATGCAGGAAGCATTTGCTTCACAAGGTGCTAGTTTGACTAAACTCAATTATAAATTATGGCATTTATTGTCTCTAGGGAAACAGTACTCTGTAACCTACAAGAAGTATGCAAATATTTTTCCTGTATAAAGTTCACTTTTAAATGTTTTTGTAGTAAAGTAAATATTCCAACTCAGTATAACCCTAAATTTGTCTGTTCCATGATAGACATCTTTTTGTTTATCAATACACATGGGAATAATGGAATAATACTTTTTAGCATCTTGCTTTTGGTTTCCTTGTTTTATTATACTTTTCTGTATCTAGCTCAGAGCAGATGTAATAGTTGTGAAAGCTTCCTTTCTTCAGCATAAAGCCTTTCAAAGTTATCAGTGAGGTTTGGGGTTTCCCAGGAATAGTATGTCTGCACTGTTAACTGAATTTATAACTTGAGGACAAAGAAAGAATAAAGAGACTCAGGCAAATGAATTGATGTAAAATCATCTACATGAGGAGCAAGAATGGAGAAGAGAAGCTTCTGGTTTTGTTACATTCTAGGACACCTCTCCAGCCACTCTTTTCCCTTCATTTCTACTGCTCATAGAATTCACTATGAATAGAATTCATTCCTAATAAAAGGAGCAGTAGGAATGAATTTCTATAAATGAGGCAATCCTCCCTGTGATTTTTAAAATGTTTCGTCTAAATGTTACCACCTACAGGTTTCAGGAAGTTCTAGCTATCTGAATGTTTTTTGCACTACTTCAAGTAGTGAATTCTCAGCTAGCATTCCTTTCTTTTCTGTGTCCCAGCAACCAAGGCCTTGTGAGATGCGGTGAAAACAATGTCAGCAGAACTTCAGTTTAGCTGAATTTAAAGTTGGAGAGGGGGGACATTGGGAGTAATTTATGGGGGAGGTGTCTAACCTGTAAATCTAGTTGATACTATTTTTGGTATGTTTGTGTTATCTTACAGTTGATCTAATGCTAAAATCTCACACTCCCTCCCTTTTCTTTTTGCCTTCCCAAAACATTAAATTCACCAGCTTTTAACCAAACAGCAGATATGTCCCAGAACATCATGCTCTTGGGACCCCAGTAATTGACAGTTAGAATTTTATTTTTATTTTTTTTTCTTCCTAGGCACTACGACCTTGACAACCAGCTTGTTAACTTCAGTCCTAGCGGTGGGATTCATGGTGACCAACACAGCATTTGTTATTGTGCACCCATCAAACTTCTTCAGAATCCAACAGCAGCCTTATGTGGGAGAAGACAGTGAATACTGGAGCAGCCTATTGATTAGCTTTATTTTCATACTTTATTTTTGCCTAAACCTCAGCAATCTGTTGGGTAAAAATGCAGCGTCTTCAGCGATGGCTGTTTCTTGGGCAGTGCTGTAGCAGAACTGTTTGAGAATGTGGCATGCTATGGGATTATCAACTCATGTTCCTGTGACCCCATCCACAAAAGCACCAAGGAGCTTTCCTGAGGATGTTAAGGTATGTCTTCAAAAGCTATACTAATTTTTCATTAAGTTTTTGTACTGTCACTGGTCCAACGGACTTTGGTTTTAAAGGTTGTTGTCAAGCTATTCCCACACTAAGAAGAGATTTCCCGCTTAGCTGTGAAAGTGTCTTGATATGTATCTAAAATCTTGTTGATACGATGAAACATTGGCATTCCTAATGTATGTGTCACCTGTAATTACTATTCAGATTCAGTATCATGCTGTGACTTGTTCTATGTAGCTGTCCTGAAATTTCAGGTATATGGTGGTTTCAGACCACTAATGTGGCCAACCTCACAAATGTGAGGCCAACTACAAAACACTTTAAGCAAATGCCAACACAAAAGCTAGCTGACTGGATGATGATTGGACAATGTATGATTATGAAACAAATTCTTCCACAAACAAAATGACAAATGTGCATTATGTGACACTGAGCTCCAGAATTCTGCTCACCAGAGCCAACACTTGTGCTGAAGATGGATATCCCTTACTTATCATTAGGAATAGTAACACGTATACATGATAATTGTATTCTTGTCACTGGCATAGTGAAGAGACACTCCCATCTGTTGAAGATATTTTACTTTATCCTGTGGAGAGACAGAATGCAGGTGTGAAACTGCCTGTTGTGTCACATAATGCGCGTGTGTCCCTTGTACACTGTTTCACGCTATGGGAAAGCTGGTACCTTTTTCTTCTGAGGTTGATTTGAAATTCATCATGTTTGGAATAATCTATACAGCATATGAGCTTAAGAAACACCAGTCTTACTGGTGCCTGAAACTTCAATGCAAAATAATCCCAAATTCTTCCTTTGTAATTAGTGAATATGGTTAATATGCACCTTGCTAGACATATTGAAGGGAATATAGCACACACTAAATTGGAGTGATGAAAAGAGAGGGGCATTGCTTATTAGTGGTGGATGGTTCCAAGTGTTAGACTACAAGCTGAGTCAAGTTTTGCAAAATCTTTTCTGCCCCCCTGTAAAACTAGTTCCATTTGCTAACGGTAACTCACTGTCTAGTAGTGACACCACTATCGCTCTGTAAAATGGCTAAGTTCACTTGAACAGACCAGTAAAACATGACAGTGTCTTCCATGAGCTAGACTTATGGCCTAAGTATCTTACATAGGTATGAATCAGCCTAAATTCCTAAATTAGTGTTCAGCAGTATGGAGATCAGAACCTGATGGTTATTAAGGTTATTGCTAATCCCATGTCACACCATCCCATCGTTCTGCCTGCCTTTGGGCAGCAAAGGCCTTAGTCCCTCTATATAATGGGGACTAGTAGTTCTGCCGTTAACTTAGTGGGATCAAGATCACCTTCTTGCATTGCAAATAGTAAAGCATTATGCAACTATTGTAAGATACTTGTCTAAGTGTAATTAGATCAGGACAAGGTGCATTCTCCTTTCCTCAGGGAGTTATGTACAGTACCTTGATTGGAATAGGAGACAGATTTAACCTGATTGAATCATTAAATGGAAATATAAGACAACGAACATTAGCCACTTAGTTCATTTCATAAACTCTAATAATTAAAACTGCATGTGCAATAATAATGGCTATTCCAGATATGGAAGTAAGATTATGTTTGATATGTTGTGGCATAGGCATAATGAAAACATTGACTTAATGGAGGATCTATGTAATAAGAGTTACATACAGAACCTGCAATTGGAAATATATAAACACATTTCCCAACAGAATTTCACTATGTCACAATTCATTAAGAAAATCGGCAATAACTGACAAGATAGGCACAAAATGGATTTTCATGTTGCTGGGATGAAGTATGGCTCCCAGCAATTAATGGTTTTAGTCATATTAAGCAGATAAATAATGCTATTTGACATTACAGTATTTCACATTACACTAAAATTTTGTAACATTTGCTCATAATATGACTTGAAATATGTTACCTAGGAAAACAAATGTTATCTCTGGAACAGTCAAACCCCATTAGAAACCTCAGGCTTGAAAAATCACAATGTTAACAGTTATATCCCCTAGCAAAGGTTTGCTTTCCTTAAATAGTGTTAAATTTAAACCCAGAAGCTCTAGTCTCTTTTGGAGTTACTCTTCCTTAGTGCATTGAGCTTGAAAGGAAAATTTAGTGCATAAAATGTACTGTGCATTACTGAATGTTGGAAAGTGAAACACTATGAAGAGCTGCAGAAAGAGGGTAACCTTTACAGTGAAATCACATCAGCGATACTTACGTTCTCTTAAAAAAGGTTTTATATTCTGCTTTATAAGAAAGCTGACAATCTTAGTATGACCCCATTACCCATAATTGATAAATAATTTGATTATTGTAAACCTCATTCTAATTGGCATGTTTGCTTTTTTCATAGCTGGATATAGTCTACATGAGTACCATTCTTGCTGTAAAAAATCTTACAGTAAAATGCTATGGGTCTAAATTTCTAGTTCCTGTTTGCATGACTCAAGTCCTCCGATTTTAGCATTGCTACTCGTGTAAATATAGTTTTATACTGAAAAATGCCTGATATGTTCCAAGCTTTAATAGAACTCAAGAACAAACATGGGAATGTGATTTCGCCCTCATTTGATGCTAATTCTATTCCAAATTCATTGAGTAACGTGGAAGAAAATGTGATTGCTTGTCAAAGCTCACATGCAGTTTTTTGTTGGGACAGAACGCAGTGGATTTGGAAGTGTCATGTTTAGCTGAAGGCAACGATGCTTAGTGTCTCAGCACCCAACTCCCACTGAATTTCAACAAGAGTTAGCAAACAACCTTCCCTTGGGCTCCAGTGAAAATCCTTGGCTTGAGTATCCTGTCTGAGCCGCAGTTTCACTTACAGGAAAACAAGCTTTTTTTGAGGTCTTTTAAGGTATTGTTTCCTGAGACAGCAGAAGATAATCTGCATACAGAGGAAGTACCGCAATTCTCTTATTAAAATATAACAATGTATGTATTTTATGAAAGGACTACTAAAAAAAAAGTCCCAAGATCGTTAGGATTATTGAGTACAATTAACCTTTCTAAATCCAAGTCATGAACAAAACAGATAATCTTTTACATGTGCCAAGATAAAATTTTATTGCTTCTCATATAACACTGCATTTAGGGATTTATTTAACTTGAGGGTACTGAAAGAGCAAAACGAGTTCGCTTATGTCTTATGACATTTGCCCTACCGTATGTTAGTGGAAGAGGTAGGGACTTTTCACAGACACTGCTGGAAATGTCATAAGAAATGCACACCAAAAGCTTAATAATTGTGCTAGAAAGAACATGTAATCTCTGCCAGGCTCTAATATCTAGATTTAATTATCTTCAACTGAAAGATGTAAAACATTTCACCACAGTTCTTACATGACTGTACATAAATGACACTGTCTACAGACGTCACAGTTCTGCATTGTCTCATGATGATTTTCACAAACTTGTTAAATAGCTGCAGTATATCACAACCCGGGAGTCTAAAAGCTCCTCTCTGGATGGTTGTGTTATCACCAGTGTGTGATGCTGTACACCATACCTTCAAGGAACCAGCAAGTGAGCCGAATTGTGGAGCCCTAATCTCCTAGTATTAGTATGGTAGTGTGTTAGTGTTATTGCACCTTCATAGTATCAAAAAGAAGTATTGGTTTTATTGTGCTTATTTTAAAACCAGTACATTTAAAAACAACCACAATTATCTAAGTTGGGTATATAAAAATATACAGATAACAGCTCACATTATACAGTAAAAAAGAAAGCACCTGTGTTGAAAGTTTACCCCTTTCTTTAGGAGGAAAGCCGTCTTCATGTAGTTGCTTCAGTAACGTGTACTTATTCGTATATACATACAAAACTAGAATTTTAGCCACGTAAATCTGTCCTCTTATGTGGTAGGGAAGACAGAAGGCCCAGAGGGGTGATATGTCTCATTCTTTCTCCATCACAGAACTGCTGCCATTCACACTGTGTGAACAAGAGTATGGCTTGGGTGAAGTGCGAAAAGCATGAGACAAATTACGCTCCATGTGACATAATTCCTCCCAGGAAACAGCATAACCAACAGCCCACAAACAATTGTATGTTATTCTGCTGTGAGAAGGAGCAGCTGTCAGTAGGGACTCTACAACCCTCGCTGAGGAATGCCAGCACACGGTGTTGGGCTGTGCGTGCTGTCTCTGCACTGTGGTGGGGGTTAGAGAGAAGGGCCAGTTGTACAGGTTGCACCTGTAAAAGCTATGAACCAGAGGGCTGCTGGATACCTTCTTCAGCACCTCTGGCCCAAACTGGGAGAGAAGAAGAGTGTGGAGAAAAAGGTTGTGGATCTTGTTGTGTCAAAACTTTTCTATGGATAGGAGGGTCAAAGTGTAACTCTAAATTGTTATATGCTATTAGAAAAGAGGACTTTTAGTCTGTTTAAACATCAGGTTCCTTTCTAATCCTAGTTGCATTTCCCTATAGTAAAAAATGGGTATTTGAAGAAAATATTTCATTATTAAAGATCCTTGCAATTATGCTCTAGAAGTGCCTTTTCCATGTCAGGCTCTAATCTATTAAGAAGTTACCTTTTTATTTTTTTCCAAAATAAAACTGTAGCAATTAGATACTGTTTTTAAGCATGTGAAAAGAGTAAAAAGCTATTTCTATACAGTTTCTGAGGTAATAAGCTGGCACGTTAAAAATACATTAATGCAAGTCATTCAGTTGTGAGTGTGTCCTTTGCCCATCTTCCCAAAAAGAGGGGATGGACACAAGGATTTCAGTGAAGTAGAGAATAGGTCTATGGCATATACTGGCTGGTATTCTGTATCATAGTTCATCATGGTTTCTTGTGAGATCCTCCCCATAATTAGTAGCTTGACTTCCAACAAACATATTCCAGTTGTCTAGAACCTCTTCTTTCGTTAGTTTTTGATCCTGGTGGAAGGAAAAATAAAATCTCTGTAAGAACATTTTCAAAGCTAAGTAAAAGACATACCAGCACAGACTTACGAGAGCCCTGAGAAACAGACAGTTCTTCAAAGCAGCAGACTGCAGTTTCGGGAATCATTGTAGCTGTCATGGTGAGTGAAATTCGGACCCCAGTGGAAAACAAAAGTCCCACCGGCTTCAGTTGGGTCAAACTGCTAATCGAAGGTTCTTTGTAATTAACCCATATACTGTTTGGCAGTTGAGTTACCTGGTATGCAGTTTTACCCTGTGGTTTGGTTTTGCCTTCCTGACAGTAAAAATGAAAATCCTCTGGTGTACTTTGTCAAAGATGGTTGCTTATGTTAGCAATTTATACTGTATGTAAGAGTGCTTTGGCTTTTCAGGTTCCAAACTTGCTCACATCACGTTTCTGAAGATCACCATCTGGGATCTACTGAACCATTAATCTCCCACATTAGAGGAAGTGGATGTATTGAGCTAGTCTTTAAGTCAAAAATGCGTATTTGATTATAGAAATGGGGGTTTTTGCTACTTCCTCTGTAGTGTGTATCTTTGATTTTTCTCTTGCAGGCTAAATTAGCATACGAAAGCCATGACCATTCTTAAAAGAAAAAAGATTATTTCTACTGTGTTAGAACTTCCAGGTTTAAGATGATAAATAATTTCTTATCCAACCTAATGAAGGCCAAGGGGACTTCTAGAGCTGGTAACCTGTACTTTACTTTTACTTTGATTCTAACCCTACCAGCTGAAATTGGCATTGATACATTAATACACTAGCAATTCTAGCCTCTAAAATTCCATTTAAACTGTACTAATAAGGTAAGTTTTTGCAAACTGGTAGGTTTTTAAAAAAAAAAACAACCAACATCTTATTTAACTATTTTTAAAAGTATGCGAGAACACTAAGTACCTTGTCTACATCCGATTCATAGACTAAGTGCCTGGCTTCAGCTAGTGCATGGTCATAGTCTTGTGGGAGAATCCAGTGCTGAATCTCCTCTTTGTCCATCTTTCCATCCTTGTTGAGGTCACGAAAATCTGAAAACTGTTCACGCTCTGTAATCACCCAGTCAGGCTCTGGTCCGCCCTCTTCATTTGCGAACATATCAGCTGGAGAGGAAATAAAGGTCTCACTTGAGTCACAGTTAACTTGCAAAATATGCACAAACCAGAGACGTTTGCACAGGGGTCCTGGGAGGAAGACTACGCCTTTCAGTCTTTGCACAGTGTTTGTTTTTACTGAAAATGAAATGTGGGTGTAAACAGAATAGCTGTGTGTATCTTCTCTCAGGTCTGTTTCTTCACTGCTGGTGATTCTGTCCATTCTTGCATTAACCTTGCATTGTAACTGTTCACTGCTAGTGAGGCTAACGTGAGAGGTGAACTTATCCAAAAGCCATTGTCCACTGAACTTCACAATGAAAAAAATTCTTTAAGGATCTTTAGTTAAAACAGCAATCATAAGTTTCAGCGTGGGGCTCAATCATGTGTGGAAAAAGGAATTTGGGAACTTAATCTTGTCTCTGCCAGCAAATGTCTTCGTGAACAAGGTCAGACTCCAGCCAGCAGGGTGGTTAAGGGGAAAAAAGGCAAAGGGAAATTTAGGAAAACAAAAATTGCTAAATGGAACTTGAATGCTTTTGTCCGGCTTTTAGAGAAGTCTGTGTAAGAGAAATTAATTTAGTAGATGAGTCCTTTTTTAACCATGCAGTGCTGCAGCACACTCTACTAGAAGGTATTCTTCTACAAAGTAAAACCTGGAGAAGTCATGAGTCAGTGGAGCATTCTGTAAGAGAAACCACAGGCAGTGCACTCGTCATAGATTGGTACCCTGGGATGGAGTACCACTTGTGATACAGGATGCATAGATTATGTATACAAACTGTTCTGTACATCAGTCCTGTGCTGTATTTAAGAAGCATCAGTAGGAGAATGACACAGTGGCAGCAGCTATCTCTATAAACAGAGTTTGGAGAGTAGCAGTGATTATTAAGAGCAAGTTATTCGATCTGTTCTTTACAGCATAGGTCTTCCATATTATGAGTAGTGCGTCTGCTTTATTATCCTGGTCCTTGTGGTCAACCAATTGTTTCCTGCTCATCAGGGCTTCTTATTCCTCAAGTCTTCCACTTTTCTATTTATAGTTAAAACCTGCTTTGTGAAAACCTTGTAAAAGACAAAATGGGAGGAAGGAAGGAGGAGGGAGGAATTGTTCTATAACCTTCAGCAGATTTCCCCTTCAAATACCCGATTTAGAGACCGTAATTTTTTTACTTTTTTGTTGTTCCTTTTAACTACTGAAGAAGAGATTTGGTTTCGTTTTGTTTTTTAACCCCACCTTGATCAAAAATAAAAAATATTACACCTGAAAAAGGGAAGTGGGAATATTTTAGGCATAGTTTTCCTCAACTCATGAAGAAAACTTCAGACAACACATTCACTTTCTTTTTCATTTTTTAAAGTGCAAATTATATTGTTTATTTGAAGCAACAGACATGTCCTGTCAATTTGATTCTTATCATCCTTGCCAATGTGGGGTGATCGTGACTAGAACATTCTATGTTCCTATCTATAGAAGACAAGAAAAACCAGCATTCGCATGGTAACAAATGTTGACAATTACCTTATAATTATATGTAGGTAATGTCACTGAATGAACTGAAATTACTGTGGAAATTATGCTGCTCTGTTATTTCAGTCATAAATGAATAGCATTCACATTCTGAGGCTAAATATAATTTACAAGGAACAGAAACCCCCTGCCATTAATTAATGTGTGTATATTGTTCCTGACTACATGTGAAGTGATCTTTATAGCACCACTAGAAACACAAAGATTCATCTGAGTTTACACTAATGCTTTCCTGGTGCTGCGTTCTCGATTTAAAACCCATCAAAGCGAGTGCAGTGGGAGAAGTTAGCTTTTGGTATCAGCATAATGATCCAAAAGCCTAAAACATAGTACGTACTGCTGCTCTCCAGTCCTGCTACCGTTTTGTCTTCATAGGCCTGAGTGCAAGACAGCAGCTGACTGCCTGGTGTAGCTGAAGTTTGTGCAAATTCACCGTGACTGATCTGCTGTCGATGTCATGTCTCCCGTTCTCTTCTCTTACTGCCACTGAGGTAATGCACAGCTGACTTTCACACACTTCACAACTTCTTTGAGAATATTAAATCTTAGTGCTATTTTTAGCGCTAGAGTTCCTTTTTAACGCATATTTCAAGAAGAAACATAATGGCATCGCCATACAAATCATTAGAGAAGTGTGGGGTTTTACTTACTAAATTAGGAAAAAACTAGTTGAAAAAAGGTGAATTTTCTTTTTTGCAATGTGTGCTTCCCAGCTATTTTGCATATTCAAGTACCATTGAAACTTGAGAAGAGACTAATTTACTTTCTGATCCTCCTGCATTTCTGAACAATGCCTTCAAAAGCTGTTAATATGGTCAAGTATACAGAGAGTATGTCTGCCATGAAAAGTATTATTCCAGACCCTCTTAACCAAATTTTATGAGAATAAGAGGAGAATCTTATGCTGTAAAATGTGAAGAACCTTTTGCTGGTGATGTTGCTATCTGCCTAAAATGAAATTAAACTTTCTGAGTTGGATGGTTGAAAAACAGTTGAACCGGAGCCCAGAAAAGTTCATCTTTGGGTTGTTACTACTGCTGCAAATTTGAGAGAAGGTGCACAAACAGACTGGAGATTATATAAGAAACAAATCTCAACACTTACCAATGTACTCATCTTGATCCACAAAACCATCCTCGTTTTTGTCTATGTCTTCTAAGGTTTCCTGGAAAATAGTTTTGCATCGAAGTAATCAAGAGAGAACTGAGAACTCTGGCTTCTCGCGTCTTTGATAATTTCATGTTTTGAGGCCCTGACCTGCCCTTGTACACAATGAGACTGTTGTTTATACACTGAATATACAAATATCCTTTCATGTTGATAAAATTCCCCACATGAATGAATTGGACACCATGATTAAGTTTTAAGTTCGGGGCAGATACCTTTTTGCATCAAACACTTTGCTGCTGCATGTCAGCATACCCTTCTTTTTAATTTTGGTGTAAGTCTGTGGCCCAGGACTATTCCTTGATTCCATCTAGGAACTGTCTTAGTGCGTTTAACAAGTATTTCTAATACTGAGAGCTCTAAATCAAGTGAATTTTGTGAAAGGCATCCCTGTCTGTTCCCCACTCGGCTATTACGTATGTGTCTCTTTCTAAACCCTACATTGGAAGGGTTAGAGAAGCATTTCAAAGTTCATTTAAAAAAAAAAAAAAAAAAGTAAAAATATTGTAATTGGTTTTGCTCTGCTTACTAAGACGACAATGTTTTTCATATGTTCAAACTCCTCCGGGTGAAGGAAAGCAGTGAATTCTTCACGAGTAGCAGCTAAGTCTCCATCCAGATCTGCAGTTTTGAATCGTCTTTCATCTCTGGGTAGCATTTTTTTAAAACTGTGCCGATCAGTTGCATCTTGGAATTCTTCTGGATTTTCTGCAAATTAATCAAGACTATCTCAAAGCTATGTTCCTTTTAAAACATTACCACAACAAAGTACCCCAATTTGCTGTTAGGCTCTAGAAATACAAAGGGTTTATTGCCAGAATAGCTGCTGTGTTAAAATGGAATTTCTATTTCCCTTGAAGTTTTAAATTCAGAGGTCAAACACTTGGTTGGATTTTTTTAAAGGTGACTTAGTACTATAGGTTAATATCCGAGTAAGCCTTTTGTTGCAATCCAGGACAATGGATTTTTCAGTATTGTATATTATTCTTCATAGATTTCTCTTTTTTTTTTTTTTTTTTTCAAATCTGCTTTTACGAGCACTGCTTAGGCAGTATTTAGGGCAGATTTCATTCACAGTTTTATTCTTCTTAGGAATCAGTACGATCTATACAGCTTTTCAGTTTCAAAAAGCAAGTAAACCAAAGAAAAGTCATTTCAGAAGCTGGGAGACTGACTGAAACTAACTGCTACACCTCTGCTACAGGGAACGTTAACAATTATTTTCAGTTTAAAACAATGACATTTTTTCAGGGTGTTCAGCAGCATTAAAGTGAATCGTATTTGATATAATTTTTAAAATAGCATCACTAAACTCACTTCAAACATGAAAAATACTCATGACAACTTCACAATTCACATGTTGGAAGAAAAACACAGTTGAAAAAGACTCGGCCAGGTATCACAGATAGGAATTCTAAGCATGCATTAACACAAGACCACAATGTAGTAGCTGTTTTCCAGATCTTGTGGATTACAGAGAGCAAAGATGAGGGGCTGAGAAGGGCTCCCAGGGACACTGCTGCAGCAATTGTGTGTCAAATATTTCCTTCCATGAATGTAATAAACTCCATTTTAATCTAAAGTAGACTTTGTACTTATAACTGCTACTGGAAGCTTGCTCCAGAAACCGCCTCTATGGTAGGTAGATATTGTTCTCTCATTTCAAGTATAAATGGTCAATTAATAACAATTTGTTGTTGTGTCTGGATTGCTCTTTAGCTTAAGTGATTTCTTCTCCTCCTTTCCCTTCATTAACTTATAAAAAACATAGGGAATATATGGGGGGGGGGAAGATTCAGATATATTTTTAAATACGTGCTTCTTTTGCCTGATTTGTTAAGGATTTTCATTTGCAGTTGATCACAGTCTGAAGCATGTTAATCTGCAAGAACTTTGCTATAGCTTAGACCCAGCCTAAATCTTTAGCATCTAGACTCTTAAAATTTTAGAGAGACTGAATTAACAAATACTGATTAATTCTGCAATATATATATTTCTTTCATTAAAGTACTATTTTTAATGTTAAAAAAAAATAATATATTTTTAACTGGAGGAGACTTTAATTCAGCTTTTTTGGTACATTTAATAATCCCCCCACAAAACCTTCTGTGTGCTGGTGACCCACGTGGAAATGGCTGCAATACTAAGAAGTGCTTTTGACCTCTGAGCATCTATAAAATTTAAAGCGGTCTTCAAGAGTCCTAACTACAACACCAAACTCCTGTTGACTATAAGGAATGAAATCATGCCTTATAACCTCAATAGTCTTTGAGTATAGATTCTGAAAATGTTGTCTTACCTAGATAATAACCGTATGTGGCCTGTTTGTATTCTTCCCAGGCAATTTTATTGTCCTTGTTTAGATCATAGTCTTTCCAAACTTTGGCCACATTTTCATAGATATAGCGTTTCTGTACCCGTTTAATCCAGTTTTTTAATTCCTCTGTTGTGAGATAGCCATCTTTGTTGTCATCTATTCTATCCACAATCTTCCTGTAAAAAGAGACCAGCATCCTTAAGAGTTGACAAAAAACCAAACTACATGTCAGTCCAATTTTAGTAGTCTTTATCTGGCCCTGATTTTCTACAAAAACACAGTGCGTAAAACTTATAAAGCTGTCCTACTGGCTAAGGCTTTCTTGCATTTTGCAGATTATATTAAGGGATATATTTTTATTCATTATGGAACTCGCGCAATCAAAATTAGTGAAAAAAGTACCTCAGATAATACCTGGATTTCTTAGGTTTTAACTACTAACTTAGGGGAACCTGTTCTTCACTGTCGACGGAGTGGCCTGGGCTCAGAGTGGGAGACAGCAACTTCGCCCTGGGAGAAAGGCTGTGCTGCAGCTTGCTGGAGGCAATCGGGGCAAAAAGCTAGGATTTCCTGAACACTTGCAGTTTCTCCTGTGGCCTTCCAGCAGTCTGATCTTAGGGTGGAGTGAGTTATATGACTGGGCATATAATGCTGGGCATGTAGACCATTCACAGTCTTCCCTTCCATTTGTGTTCTTCCACTTCTGTTTCTTTTCTTTCTTTCCCAGCAAAAAGCAGTATTGCTTGTGTCGTCAGGAATACCTGTTACTCTCTAAAGCAATAGCCAGTCTGCAGCAGGTCTCCAGTCATTGCTGGCAGCTGGGCTATAAGCCACTGTCCTGTGTCAAATTCCTAGCCTCAAGTCCTGTTGAAATCACCAGGGAAACTTCCATCTTTGAAAAGTTCTGCACACAGCTGCAGATAAAAACAACTTGAAAAACTATGTTTAAAAAAAAAAAAAGGTAATGCTCTCCCCTACCATTTTGGTTCTCTGCAATAAATCTCTCAAGGCATGCCTGTAATTGTTAAACTTCACCAGTTTGGGTCTGAGCTTGTAAAACTGGCTTCAGTCCCAGCTACAGTGGTAGACCAGATGATAAAAACCTTTATCTAAACTAAGAATGCAGCTTTAATCCCACAATTTGTAGGTAAGCTTATTATATTCTGGGCACTGGCCTGTGGGAAACTATGTACCCTGCTCTTGGAACTGGGGCATTTAGCACCATGGTTTTTTCTGCATATCCAGATTGGCTTTGGGCACGTCAGCTGTTTTAACCCTTGTATCACTGCTCATGAGGCACAGGAACAAACGGTCTGCAGTGCACTGCACCTAGTTCGATGACCACCCAGTGGCCACCTTGAGATAATCCCAATGACTATTCCCCATAAGCTCAACTACCATGCCTATGGACCAGTTATATTCACAATGTAAGGAGGGGTAAAAGCACATATTGACGAGGCTACATTGTGACTTGAGATTCAATAGGTGAGCTCCCTAAACCTTCAGGCAGCCAAAGGAGACAAGCAAAATTTCTGCACTTTTAAATAGTCTTTGCAATTCAACATTTTGGTTCTCCACAAAGGAATGGATCCTGGCCGACTGGAACTGCTCCACTAGTGAAACAATGTCTTTTCCTAAGCCTTAGCTATGAGAGTGGTAAGTAGAGTCAAACAGCAGCAGCTTCTGCTGAATTTCCAGCAACCTTCTCTGAGTCTGATAGTACCAGACAGAATTTATAAGCCTGCTATTTCTGAGCTAAGAGGGGGGGAAAGGGGCTGCTGAATTTGCTTCCCAAAGTAATAAAATGTGAATTAACTGGCTGAAAAACCTTTTCTCTTTTGTATAAATCTCATGGGGAATTGAGTGCAAAGGGGCCCTTTCACAGCATGATGGACTGTATTTGTCAATAGATTTGCCCCACAATGGATTTTATTTAATTGGTTAGCTGCTATTTCTTTCTGTTGTTAAATGTATTAGTTTGCAATGATTCTGCTAGTAGCTCTTTGGTATTTTTAACATGAAAGAAATCAGGACTGTTTACCAGAAAATGTTTCATGCCTCTTCCTTTTCACCCACACTCTTGTTTCTATAGGTCCATTGCATCATGTGCATTATTTCACTCCACTTACCGGTTGAAGATGGGGACAAAGAAAAAGTCTTGCCTACAGGCTCCCATGGGTAAGAAGCTATTGTATGGACTGTGGACCTCACTTCTTGTACTGTAAATTACCTGTAAAATGGCTCAGGATCATCCTAAGTTTTGTAGTGGCACTAATGTACATTGGTCAGTCTGAGAAGCCTTACTGCCTTTATTTTAAATAGTTAATTCCCGAATACAGCAAAATTCAAGGAACATATTAACAGACACAAAATACTAGCTCATACCCAGGAATTTACATGCTGAAGTGTGTAAAACCTGAAAGCTTACTGTTTCCCTTTAACTTAGGTGGAATTACAGTCGGTATTAGTTTCCTACCTCATAATAAAGAAGGTAGAGGGCACATGCAACAGGTACATACACCCTGCTATTACAGAGATTTAAGCTGCTAGTCTGCAAAGACATCTGACGATGAAATAAAGCTGGGGCAAGGACATCATTGCTATGAAGTGGTGAAAGAAGGCAGCTTCCCCTCTGCACCTGATGTGAGTACAACTATATGTTGATAAACTCTGGCCTTGGCCTGTATAAAGAACAGAAACACTGATGTTGTGAGGATCTGTAACCATCTTCTGTGTTCTCTGAAAATGACAGGCCCATTACAAATGGCAAGGAAAAGGTTCAGAGGACTGTGATCCTTGGAGGCTGCACCAAGATTACGTCATGCTTCTCCAAAGCCAGGTGAGTTGTGGTACTGTGCATGGGTGGGCAACGTGTGATTCCTCCCTTGTCAAGTGATCCAGTGTGGGAGGACCAGGAGAAGGGATGTTCCTGCCATCGAATGTGTCATAAGGGCAGATGTACCCAATAGTCATGACACTTTTATGGGCTGGTACGTGCTATAATCTCAAACCAAGATCATACTCTGCAGCTGCTTCTCCGCTGAGTCTGGAGGTAGTTGCGTTTGCAGAGCTGTTTCTGTATACTAGCTAGCTTGGTTTTGTTTGCTGAAAGAAAGTGAGAGTAGCTTTGCGTTAGTGCTGTCTAGCCCTGGGATTACAGCCCCAGCATTGGTTGTTGGGATGACCAGTGTGCAGCCACCCTAAGCAAGGTAAAATGACTTACAAATGCAGCAGCATTCACTTTGGTTAGAGCAGCAGACTATACATTCCTGCTTTCTCCCAGAAAGCAATGGAAAAGAGCTTTTCATTAAATCTCTTCTTCCTAAAAGCCACTAACTTGCTGACAATTGGCCCTCGTTGCAGAAGTTGCCCATAACAGAACTGATTTTCTCAGTATATCTGATTATTAAACCACAATAAGAGGAAGAAAGTGAAGTGTTTTAAAAATTCTGTACCTCCCACTAGATCTGAAATTAAGAGGTTAGGAAATGCTGAAAATTATGAAACTGTGCCATGGGGCCCAGCAAGAACCGAATCTCTGATGTCCTGCTGCACAATGCTCACCCCACAAAGTGGGCTTTGGACCTCAGAGGGATGCTTCAGTCACCTCCGTTTAAAAGATTATTGACTCTGGCTGTATCTTAATCTGCCTGTGTCACCTCTCCAAGGCGTATACAGTGAGATTACTGAAAGTTAAGCTTCCCCCCCCTTGCTGAGTTAGCATTTGTGAAAACTTCTATGACAACTCTATTGTTAGATCATTTCCCCATCTAAAATAGCTGTACTTGCATAAGTACAAACCAATTTTTAAAAGGCATGTCCATTTCAGTGAGACACTTCATGAGAATCTAAGTCATAGATCCTGTATATGCTGCAAACGTCGTTTCTTTTGCTCCTTCTTGAAACAATGTGGATGAAATTGGTCATTTCTGATAACCTCGTTATCTATTTACTGTCTGAGACACAGGTAAATAGTAGTGATAGCTTCTGGAAAGATCAAGAGGTCAGTCAGTGAGAGAACAGTGACCCTGCACTAAGAACTTATGATGGAATTAGACATACAATGCATAAGTACCACTCCCTACGGGAGTAAAGGCAGAGCTAATCTTAGTGAGAACAAGCTGATATTTTAAACTATTTTCTTGTTAGTAAATACAAAAAAGGATCTTTCTTTAACAACTGTTAAAGTTAGTTCTAATGAATGATCGGACTCCTTCTCGGGGAAAAGGAGGGAGAAGGAAAATAAGGCAACTGTTGCACTGCGTCAGCAACAGCATGGAAGCCAGGGCTACGCTGTAAGGCATCAGTGTCACAAGCGTAAAAGCTGTGGGATGCTGGCTTCAAGCGGACGTATGGATGGAGCTGTGAAGAAGGAAGGGTGTAAACTTGAGTCAGACTGACATGGCCCGGGCCAAGTGTCACCCGGAGGAAAGGAGCTGCGGCAGAGGGGGAGCTCCCTCCGAGGCCGGGCACAGCACCTCCTCCACCGGCCTTACTGCCGTGAGACCGGGAAAGGGCAGGAGAGGAAAAGGCACCAGCGATGAATTGTTGGCTCCTCGTTTCCAAGATCAGCAGGGGGTGTGTGTGTGCGTGCAAGAAGTGTAACGGAGGAAGTAGACCGCCGGCTGTACCGGGGTACTCCAGGCGCATCAAAACCCCAATAACAACAACAAAACGGGCAGGCAGCGCCCAGCTCCCTCCAGCCGCTCTCCCCTTCCTTCGGCCAAGCCCCCCGCAGCCCCCTCGG
>VXAK01011034.1:55573-73940 GCA_013399435.1 Arenaria interpres
GGGGGAGGAAGGGGGGGGAGGCGGCCCGGCCCGGTGCCACGTCTGCAGAGCCGCGCCAGGCGCCCCACGGCCGCCGGGAGCCGGGGGAGGAAGGGGAGGGTGGTGGTGTTTGGGGGAGAAAACCGGGAGAAACCCCTTCGGCAAATCAAAGTTCTCTTCCGCTCGCGCCTCGTCGCGACGTGCGGAGCCCGCACCGCGGAAAGCACCGCGGGAGCGGATGGTTTCCCTCTCTCTCTGCCGCGGTGTGCNGTTGGTGGTTTCTGCTCTCGCCCGAAGTCGGGTAGGAAAGGGCAAAAGTGTTATTTCTTCTCAGGGCAAGTAACAACAAGGCTATAAGTTTAAAAAAACGCAAACAAAACAACAACAACAAAAAAAACCCCAATAACAACAACAAAACCACCAAAACAAACAAAAAAACCACCAAACGCCCCCTCAAAACCCCCAAACAAAAAACCAACCAACCAACAAAACCCCACTGTGTCGCTGTCTTGAGCGTTAAGAGCAAGCTGGTACCCAAAAACGTAAGGAAAAAACAAAAGTTGTCAGCGCTCTGCTAGAGGATCTCTATCGTCACAGGGTCACTGTAAGGGAAGCAAACTCAGAATCCTGCAAATTGCAGGAGAAAGCAAGCCCAAAGCGTTTAGCATAGAAAAGGTATTGTTTTTTCCTTAATGTGCAATTTATTTTGCTCCAGATTTAGAGACTCTAGATGGAGATAATTGAAGTTTGCACCCAGTATATTGCCTTTTTCCTGTCTTAAATCCTTAACTCACTACTAGGGAGGATTGTCGTTGTATGCAACGTGTTGGACGTTAATGATCCTGTTGCTAAGGGGTCATATTTTAAAACTGTACTAGCAAACCGTGCAGGTCAGCACCACGACGGGGCCTTGTCTGTCCATCAATACTTTGGACCTGAGAGTACTACTAGCTTCAAATCGCAGCCTCTGATTTGTCAGCTTGGTCCACAGGGTGTATAAACCGTGTTTATGATGTGGCCTTTGGCTGCACCACCAGCACTGACATGCAAGATGCTGAACCCAACCCCAGCCTCCCCTCCGCTGCTGTTAACTTGGGTGAAACCCGGTGTGTAGCCAAACCGTGCTTGGCTGTAACGACAGCAAAAATCTGGTGTCAGAGACTTCTACGTTTGCTGGTTTCTGCCTGTTGTGACTCCTGCAAAGCCTGAATGCGAGCCGTGCAGGGCTAGAGGTGGCTTTGCCTAGGAACCGCTGGTGACAGCAGCAGATTTCAAACATTTAAATGGTCAAATATGTTGGTTTGTTAAGTCTATACAGAGTCTAGATAGAGCAAAACGCTAATGCACCCTTTCCACTTCAGTCTCATGAGCTGCCCTTTGCTTTAGGCCTGGACAGACTGTCCTCTAGATGTTTGTGCGTCCTCAGCTGAGCAAGTGCTTCACTCCTGTTTTGGTGAGAGCTGTCATAGGCATGTGGCAGCTTCAGAATTGTTCTGCTCATCATACCAACTGTGTTTGCATTTACAAAGCTACTGAGATGCAATGCGTTTATTTGGGTGTTGGTCCTTTTCTTTTTTGTTGTTGGTTTGTTGTTGTATTTTTTTTTGTGAGTGTTGTTTTGTTTTGTATTAAGCACATACCTGTAAAACAAGGTTTTCATTAACATATTCAGGAATCTCATATTTGTGCAATAGTTCTGATAATGGCTTTTTTTGTGTGTTTGAGGCTTGTCATGTTCCCGTCCCTGATTCCTAGGTCTATAGTCTTGTTTCTAATATTATTCCAGAGGTGAGGCTCTGCTGAGATGCTGAATTTTTACCTTCTTGATCCACGTGGTGTTATAGTGTGCTGCTAGTTGAGAGGTAAGTCATTTGCATGAATGATAGGTATGTTTTACTGCTCATTCATCCCATCAGTATTGCAACACTGTAGCTTGCTGTTTGATCTCAGTGGCAGAGGAATATGAAGTTCTTTGAGGGATGCGGGAAATGAATCTGTACGTTCTGTTGTCAGAGCAATTTGGAGCTGCTTCTGTGAGAAAAGCTACAATAAGAGCAGTGCAGAAGGGGCTGAGTGCATACGTGGTCATTCATTTGAAAGCCTTCAGACATTGGGAAAGTTTGCCTCGGGGGTATGGGTTCTGGCCATTTGAACATTTTAGTTTTGCCCTGTGTTAGGGTTCAAGTGTGAGCGAGCCCTGAAATGTAGTGATCTTATGAAAGATGGGAAATCATGAATGTCCGGATTCCTCTAGACTTGGTTCAGGACCGTTGGTAATAACAATAAAAATCTGATTGATGCAATATGACTTTTTGTGGAAAAAGGAAGATATAGTGATTACTTGTCTTTTGAGGGCTGAAGTCTTAGATTTTAATGCTGAGAATAGAATGCATTTTCAGTCAAAACAGTTGTTGGTCTGGTCAGTCTTAGTGTTGCCAGGCTTTTGTGTCAATCAGATTAACATTTACAGATTTTGCCATTGGGCTATCATGACCTCATCAAACACCTTCAACTCTCAGTCCTCTGTGAAAGGTCATGCCTTCTACTTCTTTTTCCTCAATTCACAAAATGGTAAAAGTTTTCTCTTAAACCCTTTATCCACAACATTTGTTTTTTAAAATACTGAATAAGTTTTCCTGAGATACTTGCATTTTCTGGTATCGTATTACTGTGAACATTTCTGTTGGAAAAAAACTACTGCTACTGAATGATTAATATTAATTAGAGTTTAAGGTGCTATTTTCGTAATCCACACTTCTTTCAGTAAAGCGTCTGAGTTTTATACACATAAGGTTTCTTTGAAACGTTGCAAAATACCAGCTCTGCAACATCGACAATGATTTTTAGCAGTATATTTATGCAGCAGCGAGCATGCTGGGTAGTTTATAAGCTTTTAATGAAACGCTGGCAGATATTAGGGTTTTATGGGCTGGAAAACAGTGCAAATCAAAGAGCTTTGCTTACTGTTTATAGCATTTTTTCCCCTGAATCTAACAATATTTATCTCACTTCTTCCATCTTGCGTTTTGCTCTTCACATATTTACTTTCCCTTTCATTGATATATTTACCATCAACAAACTCTTTTGTATGAAATTTACTTGGAGCTACAATATGCCTGTCATCATGTGAGTCCAGTTACCTGGATAAAGCCCAAGATGACTTGTTTCATTTCCTACTTTCTCTTCAATCTGCGTTTATCCTAATGAGGGTACACTTGTGTCTTGCATCTTTAGTCAGTACTTCTGGACATCATTAATTGTGCTTCTCCTGAGGGCATGTAAATGGTCCCTAAGGGATGCCGTGTTTTCTGCCTGCCTGCTGGCTAATGCCTGTTCTTATCATGCTTTCAGGAGCAAAACTTTTCTCGGAGCGCATTACCTTGTTTTTTGAGTCCTATCCACTAAAATAGTCAAAATTCTTGTTGGCGTCATAGAATAGCTTTCTAAGCAAGGACCGTTGTGTACTCTTACTTACGTTTGAAGTCCATGTTACAACTAGAATGAGATTCAGGTTCTAAAGACTGAGTCGTAGTTTGTTTTGAAAGGGTATGGTGAAAGTAAGAATGATGTAGCATCTGACAGTTCTTAGAATGCAAATATACCTTCGTTTAAAAAGTCAGCCCCCAAAAGTGCTTGAAATCTTCTGCCTTGTCTCAATCTTTACAAACTGTGCAGCTCTCTAACCATCATGCAAAGACACTTATCCTGGCTGATTCCTGGAGCCGGTACTCTTTTTCTTCTGTTCTTTGCAAAATTCATTTGTTTATTTCCTGCTCACATGGAGTGCCTCATGGAGCTTGGCTCCGTTTACACGGAGATCTCTATGTGAATAGGTAAAACAGCAATACACTTTCTGGTTTTCTTATCAAGTCTCGTGTAGCTGTGATTAATAATCCCTTGAGGCAACCTGGAGGAATGAGAGACTATATTTAACTCAGCAGTCCAGGATCTCATGGTGGCACTTTGTTATCAGGGAATGATGCTTTTCTGGGGCTGGATGCTGAAACACACATGAGCTTAACTCACTGGTGGTGAGTGTAGGGATGTACAACCATTATTAGGGTCAGTGTGGCAGGCTGCCTGCTTTCACAGGGACAACTGTGAAAAGTTAGGTCTAGGACTAGAGCCTGTTTCAGCACTAAAAAAATGTATTCTGCAGCTCAGGGAGAATGGTGATTTTTGACAATAACTCTGTTAATGTTATTAGGAGGTAAAGATAAACGTCCGTGAGAAGCAGATGATTTCTAAGTAAGCAAAAGAACTTGCTTTTCAGAGAAGATAGAAATTGAAAATATAACAATATTTCTCTTCAATTCTACTATCCTCTGTAAATCTGGAATAACTAGGTTATAGTATTCCTCTGTACACAGAACATATGATTGGTTTGGATGGATATGAAGCTAATGTATGTCACCTCAAATTAAATCATAGAAACCTATTTTGTATTTTCCAGATCTATATTTTACATTCCAGTTAGCCTAATATGCTTTACTTAGATCATAGCAGCAGCACTATTTTTTTAAAAACTTTGTTTTTTCCTTAGAGCACAGAACACCTTCATCACAGTTGTTGAAAAATTTCCTTTGACACTGACACCAATAGACTGCAGCTCAAGCTGTTTGCATGCAGTGCTGCTGTATTTTATTGGAAATGTAATCGTAGCAGTATTTCAGAATCAACTTTTTATGTCCAATTTATTTTGGATGATCTAGCATTAGATACCCTGTATTCGTACTTTCAGCCAAATTCTGCTAGGTTTTAATTGCTCTCTTCAGCTTGGGTGAACTGTAACTTTTCTGTCCACTCCTGTAAGAAACTGGAAGTTAAGAAATTACATCACAGTTGGATCCCAACGTGCAAACAACAGCAGAAAATTTGCAGGAGGGGAAATGGGAGAACTTTTTTTTTTTTTTTTTTTTTCCGCATGGTGTAGTCTACATCAGCCCCTCTTCCTTCTCTTATTTTCAACTTTTTGGGCCTAGCTTCCCAGAAGCAAGTTTCTTGACATCATCTACCTGAAATAATCATGCCAATACCATGAAGTTGACAACCTTCTTTACTCTGTGTGATAGACCACCTCTTTTGCTTTGTGCATTTCTCATCTAATTGTGCTGTGATTTTCTACTGTTTCTACTGATTAGCTTCTGGTTACTACTATTGCTGGTTACTGTTTCTACTGATTTTGTACTGAGCCTGTGCGGTATCTGGCTCACTTGGGCTGGTCTGAGTTGACCCCTAATGTACTGTTGTCAATAAGCATAGTTAACAACCCTTTTAGATCACTCAGGAGCAGTGTTGAAGTTTTTCTCTTATCAGGAATCTTTGTGATTAATATTTTTTTCAAACATTTACATTTTCAAGTATATGAAAAGATCCTTTGCTTCTGACAGCATGAATCTGTGCGCTGTATGTGCAATTTGCCCTGGTAATTACTTATGTATGGTGATAACCATAGCAACATCCCAGGTAGATAATGTCATGCAAATTACTGCAGCTCCAGGGATGGAAGATGTTAATACAAGTATGTACTCGCACCCCTGGTCTTCAACATTTTGCAGTGACTCTCCCTTCCCCTCCCCCATACATGTTGTTTTTAAATTTCCTTTCCTCCCTATGATCGGGAAGGGAAAGAAAACCTCTTGCTATTTTTCTCATTGGTATTCACACAGGGGGAGGGGGAGGGTGGTCCTTCGGTGTTTCTGTCATGAATAATTTTGTATGCACGGTGGAAATTCCACAGTGTATGTAGGGCATAAAAGTCTAAAGACTTGGATACACTGCAGGGCCGTGTTGTGCTTAAACCCAAGTTCTTGCATTTGTAAACACGGAGTGTGAGCACACGGGGGTGGAATTGCAGCCACAGATGTTTGGACTGAGGTGTAAACCTCCTCAAATCATTTACAGATGATATGAGAGAGCAAATTTGTGTTTCAAGGCAGACATGCTGTGGCTGAATACTTACAAGGGCCAACGCGTTGTTACTGAAATGAAGAAATAGTGGAGAGGAAGCTGGTAACAGTTATCCCTTGTTTGGTCATGAGCAAGAGAAACAAAAGAATCTATATGAATGCTGATCTGCATATACTCTAGTCCTTGTGTAAACTTAGAACCCAGGAGGTATAAAATAAGCCTCTAACCTGTAACTAGAGTCTTTTGTTAAAGATATTTAAAAAAAAAAAAGCAGGCAAAAAATTGGTTAAGTGCAGGTTTTCTTCTCTGGTGACGAATGAAATTGTTGCTGAATTTGTTTTGCTTTGCGGTTAAATAGTGGGCATGTGGGTGTTAGTCCTGTAATCAGTGCTGAAGTTACTGATTAATGAAGGCTGCACTGCCCCAGCCATTTAATGAGGAAATACCCTGATTAAAGAGAGTGGAGATTTGCAAAGAGTCAGACTGCAGGCACCCAGAGGTGCGTATATAGTCAGATCCCAGTTTGTAAGGAAAATGTTCCCAAGGCACGTTGGGAAGCTTTAGGCCAGCACTGAATTGTCTTCATCATAAAAACATGGTCTCAGTCAAACAGAACCATGGTGGGCAGTGGAAACAAAATTATTGAAGTCACTGAGCAACCTTATTTATGCTAGAGGTAGTAGATGTGGAGAGTGTTAATTAATTGGAGAATAAAATACTGCCAATCTCTATCCCCTGGTATTTGAACAGGGGTGTTTGCCACTCTTACAGGTCTGTCTACAAATCCCAAATTGTAAGGTTTAATCTATTCTCCTTTAATTTCTCTGTGAATTAGCAATTCAATACTTTACCCAATGGCAGCACTGATAGCGCTTTTCAGCTGTGCCAGCCTGCCAAGAATCGCTATTGATGCCAGTGGAATTTGAAAGGTACATGTCTGGGTAATCCGGTTTGTTGTTAAACCTTGCAACATTGCTTAGAGCTGCAGATATCCCTGATTTTTAAAAAAGCATCTGCTAGGATGCCTACCTAGGAAAAACAAACTGCACCAGAGAAAAAAAAAATATACGAAGTCACTCTTTTTATCATCAGACAGAAAGTATCGACCCTAATTGTCTGCCGGAGGTTTTGCCTGTCTGCCTGTTTTGCGTATAACGGACATTTCTTTGTCATTTCTATATTCAGCCTGTGATTGTCCGAGGATGGCTTCTCCTTAGACTCCATACCACATTGAAGTAGACGTCAGTAATAGATGAAGTAGTAGATGTCTTGGAATTATAGGGATAGCCAAACTGAGGTCCTGGCAAGTTAAATACATACTCTCTTCAAAATAAAATTCATAACAACAGCACTGCTGGACCTCCTGAAACCTTGCTTATAGGCCAGTTTCTTTGACCAATATCAAAGCCAGACAAAATGCTTGACTGTAATTATCCAGTCCTCTGCTTTCCATGGCTAGGATATTTTCTTCAGGACTGAACTGACCTCTTCCTAAATAAGTTTAGGGGACAGCAGGGATCATCACTGGCATATTTTTTTGTTTCCCTGTGATCTTGTTGTTAAAGCATATACCTCTATGGTTTCAATTTATTACTGTTATTCACAGAGCGAGGTATTGTTAACACTGGATTAAAAATGAAAAGCCTGCACGTAACCTAGGAATCTCTGAGAAAGGGCGTCAGTTGTTAATGAAACTGGTAGTTCAGGCATTCAATTGAAGATCTTAAAAGTTCATCCCAGAAACTGCTGACGTTGCAAAGCTTCCCTCAGAGCTGCAGTGTCATTCCAACACACGGAAAAATGTGTGCATGAGATTTGCCCAGCTTAATGGGCAAAGCCCCCACACCCGTGGGGTTAACATTGGGTTTAACCATTCTGCTTGCCTGCTCTAGCCAGGCGGTTGCCTTCCTCCCTGTGCTACACAGTCTCCACATTTTTAGTGGCTTCTAGCTAACAAAACTAAGGGAACCTGCTGGTATGTGAAAAAGCACTGTATTAGCCAGCTCTGCAGTTTGTATTTAACAAGTGGGTATATTTTGTCAGAAAGCAAAGGAAATAATAACATCAAATTCATATGTCAAAAAAGCATGTATGTTTAATAAATAATATTTGATGTGAATGATTTTATTTACTGTCTCTTCTCCTCGCTTTTTCCGCCTCGCCAGTTGCTCACCTTTGCTAGTTTATGACATGATGTTCAAGGAAACATTGCGTTATCACAGGCAGCAGACATCAACAAAGATAAATTGGCTTGTCATTAATAATAATTGTAAAACCAACTCTACAATAAACCCTGCTTTTGGCCACAACCTCTGCTTCTTGGGTGCAGAAGTGAACCAAGATCCACAGCTCTCATCTGTTGATCATTTTTAACCCAGGCTTAAAATCTCCATGTGCAATGGTCAAGCGTAGATGGGGCTTATCACAGGGCTGAGAGATGCACAAAGGCCTTAGCTGCAGAGCAGCCTGGAATGTTGGTATCCAGGGGAAGTCCTCTTTCTTCCCTAGTTTGCTCTTAGGGCATCATTAAAAGGTAAGCTTCTCATTAAGACTGGCCATTTTATGGCTGTTGTGCTGGGGAGAAATGGCCCAAGAAGCCCCGGTGACAGTTCACTTCCTAAAGTACCTGTGAATTACTCCTGTAGAGATTTCTGGAAGGCTGGTATGGCTACAAGTAACTGTGGCTGTGGGGAACATGTTCCAGTGGCTGCCTCCAGGTTCCTCCTATCTCTCGAACTTCAGACCTGACAGTGATTTCCTTGCTTGGATTAAGGTCCTCGTTTTGACTTATACCAGGGCCTGACAAAATAACTTGCAGTTCTAAAGCAAGCTACAGCAGAGGTGCTGCAGGTTCATGCCTCAGAGCTATGGGGTGTAAGTGGGAAGAAACATGAACACTCAGCCCTCAGTAAGCACCTCTATAGGCTTTCTTTTTCAGAACAGGGCTGTATTGGAAATTAAAGGGGGAAACTGCCTCTAAGCTTAGACATTTTCTATTGATAATATTTAGCACTGTTACCCACTGAAATTAAGCTACCTTAGAAGAGAGGCACACCAACTGCAAAAGGGGTCTGTCCAATATCCACTGAAATCAGCTGAAAGCATTTTAGTAACTTCAATGTTTAATTGTTAACGGTGCTAAACAATGCCGTGCAGCTTTTAGAGCAGAAGTGCAGTATGCCGTAAGCAATATGAATTCTTTTTCCTCTCTTTTTGGATCACTAATTTTTATTTAATTTTATCACACAAACAAATCATAGACTGCACACAACCTTAAATGCAGACGTAATGTACATTACTGCGATAATAGAGAAGCTGTGCTTTTTTGACCAGAGAGATGAAATAGAAATAGGCATATTGAATGAGTTCTCCTCAGTGAAACATTCAACTTCCTTATTTTTCCAAATCTTTAAATTCTACCTTGTCTGTTAAGGACAAAAAAGAGTAATTACACTAAAACATGCTCACAAAGGACAGCACATCAACTAAATTTTTTCAGACGACAACATACGGATGTCCAAAGACTTGGTTGAAAGACTTTCATAGAGGGCCTTGCACTCAATACCTTTTCCGAGTTTTGCTGTAGATTGGCTGTTTGGAATTTACAAACCATTCAGCCAGAATGCACAACAATTGCAGTTTGAGTGCGTATAAATAGCACGTATGTAGGAAGGGTTAGCTGCTTAAGTATATTAATTAAAGGAAGTCTACATTTCCGATTATTGCTTTGTTTTTTTAGCCATTAAGGCTGCAGCACACCAGTTCCTAACTGATCACAAGTACAGGCAACTAGATAGGCAAAGCCCAAACACCTATGGAAAAACATATTAACTAGTGCCAAAATTGTGAAGTGAATAGGAGATTATTTAGATAAACTGAGTTATGAACTGAAACTAGCTATAGTACACAGTTGTAAATGCCAGTGAACCAGACAAGCTAATTCCTTCCCTATGAAGTAATGTTGGAATGCATATTATATGCAGTTCATGTTTAAATATAAATACGGGATTGCCTTTTAGGTTGTGAAACAGAATCATATAGACAACAAACATTATATCTAGGGTCTTCTAGGAGTGAAAACTGTTGTGTCAAATACGGTTAGTTTAGTAGGGTTGATGGGCTTTATTCAACGTTCCTGGAATTTATCTGCCAAGCATAAATAATTATTTAACAACTGATAGGGCAAGGCCAGAAATATAATAGCTTTTATGTTGAAATTAACATCAAGTGATCTGTAGACATCTGCTAAGCAAGCCAAATGTGGTGTATGTGCTGTATGTTTTGCCTCACTGCCTCAAAATAACAAGCAGTCCTTATATTTGGAGGAGCAGTTTTCCTTTTTGAAGTGGATAAAAAAATGCTCTGATAGCAAATCGCTTGCACTGTTAGGATCAAGTGCGTGGTGATCATTAAATAGCCCTACAAATTTAAATAATGCTCGATGCTGAGATTTCAACCTTGCAAATGCTCGTTTCCTGATGTGTGCTTAGTGTGGTTCAGAGCGAAATGGAAGTCCTTTTTTGTTAGAAAGAAAACAAATTATCATTGAGTGCATTCCAGCCTTTAGCTGTTGCAGCTTTCCGGGGTCCAGTAAGAGTGGGAGGCTGGGCTCCAGTGAATTTATTTTTCCAAAATGACCAGAAGGGTGAAGGAAGCATAAGAAAAGCCACAGCATCAAGCAAGCCTGAAAAAGCTCCAAGTAGCAAAGACTCTTTCCAAGCAGATAGTCGCTGTTGCCTTGCAGAGGTCTGCATTGTGTGCGCAAGTGTTGGGGGTATGTGTGTGCCAGAACAGAGACTGTACTGCCTTTGCTTGAGAGCGCTACTGCTGGCATGGTTTGTTTGCTTTATTGGCTGGTGCAGTTCATCTGCTTTCAGGGCCAACCATTCGATCTTTGGCGTCTTCTCTAGGGGTCTTGGCCTTTCCTCTGTTTTAAAAGTATTAGAAGGAGGTTGAATTGCTGAGTTGGGAACGTAATCTTTGTGAGGCAAAGTCTAAAGATGTTAGTAAGCTGAAAGGACTGTACTGGCAATTTACCGTGTACTGTGCAGGAATGAATGAGAGACTCATATTCATTGTGCTTATGTATGCTCAAGTTCTTTACGTCCGTATTTAGATCTATTAACACAATAAGATTAAGCCAACTTGACTTCCTTGAATGAACAAAGCCGTAAATGGCAGAGCCTCAGCAACAGACCCCATAAATGTGTACTACCACCAGCAGCATGACTAACCCTGGACTCGAGATCCTGTGGGGTTTGGCAGTAACACAGAAGATGCTGTTCTGAACAAGCTAGATTCCCTTTCGTACAGGAGCCTTGGCACTGACTTCACTGTAAGCTGGCTCAGGCTTTCACGGGGGCAATGAAGGCTGGGCTCCGCTCTGGATGCGGTGTCTCTGCCCCAGGCTTTCCTGCGCAGGGGAGTGCAGCCTCAGGCTGCTCTGGTTTGCGCTGCCAGGAGTCCCTGGGGATTTGTCTGCCAGCTGGGTTAGCCAGAACACACAGAGCTCCCGCCAAAGTCAACTTCCCCCTGTGAGGGCGACCGCAGCAAGGAAATGGCAGATGCTGGCTGTGCCAGTTCTCAAACCACAGCTCACCCTTCCCAGCAGGGATTTCCCCAGTAGGTAAGTGGCAGCAATCTCTGCCCTGTGTTGGCAACTGCAGAGGACAGTTAGAGAAACAGGACAAGTGTCCGGGGGAAAGAGAGCTGTTGCATTGGCAAAACCAGGCTCCTACACAAGGGACCGGGTTTTGACTGTAACATTTTTCTCCACTGCTTCAAGGCACACATGATGAGAAGGAAGAAGTCCCCTTTGCAAAGTGTGCTTCTTGGATCTCTGTGTTGGAGCAGTGCACAAGGGAGTTAGGAGTGTCTTGAGGCAGGAATGCTACGTAATTTTATCTGTGCATGAGGCTTCTCGTAGTCCAGCACAGCTAGAGAGAGCAATATCCAAACTGGATGGAGAGTGGACCACAAGTTCTGTTGCTTGGACATTGCAGCCTTGACTACTGCAAGGACTAAGCATGGGACATTTTTCTAGATGGTATCGTTGGGCTTCTTTGCAGGCTTTCATCTGATGTGTGTGAGGGAGTTTCTCTGCGCCACTTGATCTTGGCTTTCTGTGAGAAATGTGAATTGCTGATTCCAAACCACAACATGTAAGAGCTCCTGGGCTGTGCTAAAGGTGCATAACAGCCCATTCAGCTTGACTGAGATGATTAGGTTACTGCTTTTAGTACAAAATACACGGCAAAGCAGTCATTTCTATGCATGTTCTAGAATGGTACATTATTGTATTTTAGCACTTGACATGAGAATAATTTACACACAGTCACTGCTTTGTCTTCCATGAAAAACAAACCCTCTACAAGCAGATGCAAAAAGTCTGCTAAAGATTTCACGTTATTAATGTTTACGGTATTTGTTGTAGTGCTGCCTGTTAATTACCACATTAAGAGTGTGCCCTTCTTCTGTGAGGGGTAGGTGTCTATTTGGAATGATGCTTCTCGAAAAAATGTTGATGCTAATTCTGTGTTGCAGTAGCATCTCAAAAGATTTGAGGGCCTGATTCTGCTCTCAGGCAAAGTGCACATTGTGACTAAGCCTGCTGAAGAAAGTGAAATTGGCCTGGTGTATAAACGGCTTTGTGAAGAATCAGGCACTCTGATTTCAAAGGCTTCTTGCAGTCCTGGTGCAATACAAGTCAGTGAGAAGACAGGCCATGTGTTGGAGGGGGCACATTTGCTAAACTTGTGAGGCAGGGACTGGCCAAAGCAAGGTGTATGCAAACCTGAAGCTCTGGTAGCACTTGCCATCGTTCAGACAGCAACTTCTTCCTCCTCTCCCTGTGGAGTGCATCTACTGCCAAGCATTTTCCAGGGAATGCAAAAATTGCTGGATGAAGAGCAGTGTTTTATTTGGTCTGTTTTCCCTCTGAAGGTGACTCCAACTGTTTGTTTCTTCCTTTGACTGTCCCTCGTGCTTCCATCTGGCCATTTTTCCTGTGTAAGTGGAAAACCCTGCTGTATTTCCAAGCCCAGACACTGTGCATGGCCTTACATGTAGGGGCATCACACACGTGATGGAAAGGTGAGGAAAGGTAGCATTACTCTGTGGAAAAAAGGGCAAGAGAGTCCTTAACTTGCCCTCTTACTGTTTCTGTTCTCCACAGCCCTGTGCTGTCCTGCTGTGGCTGGCTGGCATGGGACCTGGGCCTGAGAAGTGCTGCGCTCTTATTAGCAAGCAGTTTTATCTAGTTTAGCAGTGCCTGAGACATGGCCAGCTCCATGCTTGGTTTAGCATCTTTTGGTTCGCATGCTGCTCTTCAAAGAGTAGAATTATTATGTTCACTAGAAAAATTACGGTTTGGTCTGTCTTTTATACATCTGTCTCTCACTGTGATCAGGGACACTCTTTTGATTTGGGGCTGTCTTTATCTCCATAGGTCTACCCGGCAAAAGGAAGCTGTGATTGTAGCGTGTTGGCCTGTCTTAATTTAACTGGCAGAGGTAATAGTAGCAGTGAAGATGCAGCAGTACTGGCTAGCAACCAAGTTATAAAGTCTCCAGAGACCTTTTGTATATATCTCATGGTATGTTGACACTGCTGCTTGCAGGGATACCCTGAGATAGCTGTTAACAATTTCACAATGAGTGAATCGTTACTTAGCAGTGACCAAGTTAAATAGCTGCCACAACATTTATTCTGCTTCCTGGGTGGGTTTTTCAGCTTATCCTGAGTACCACACTGCTGTGGATGGGATGTACCCACTTTAGCTAACGGGAAACAGTGACGGTGTTCTGGTGAACAGTGTAAATGTCCATCCAGGCACATCCTCAGCACATATGGAATCAATGCTAAGAGACTAATGACAAAAATTGAGGCAAACAGAGACAAGACTGGCTCCTATGTAGAGCAACTTCATAGCTGGCATGTCAGAGGAAAGATGGGGACAAAGTGATGCTTCCACTCCAGTGCTCCAGTATGAGCCCATGCCAGAAAAATGATGACCAGGACTGTTAAAACCCTCCCGTGGTGCCTGACTCTGGAAGAAGCAAAGCGCTGGCAGGGACGGTGTCATGCTGTAGAACAACCTGCCAGTGACTCAGAAGAGATAGAAATAGAGCATGAAAACTGGGCCTCAAACCCCGGACAACAATATACGGATGTTACCTGCCACAGACCAACCCCTGGGGCTCTGGTGTTTTACCCTGTGGCGTGGCTTACATAAGCTGTCAGACTAAAGAAGGTCCACAGAGCTGAACTGAACATCTGGCCTCTGCAGTGGCAGCCAGTGCTTCTCCTCGCTGAACTGTGCCTGCTTGGTGGGGTCTAGAGCTTGGATCTATCATCCTTACAGGTGGTTTTTGAATGAGCATTACATTTCTGTCCCTGTTCCCTCTCCTGAAAAAGGCTTCTGCTTCCCATTCAGTCCAGCAGAATTTGACCTTCGGACTTGAAAATAATCTGAGACTTTTTGGCTACCAAGATTTTTTCCTCAGGACTTTTTCTTGCATTCGACTTCAAATATCATTTCTACATGCTTCTAACTTTGATAAGATAGTGGGAATGATCTGCACACAGAGTTGACCCTTGTATTATATATAGATAGTTAGCTTTGATCTGCAATATGTGTCCTAAATGAGATGTACTAAAGTTTTTTAGGAGTCATTCAGATGCGCTGTTCAACTGGTGCAGACTGACTTTGTATCATGAGCCACTGGAGCATTGCCACTAAAGATCCGATTCAGATTTGGGACAAGCCTATGGCCTGTATCTTTCAGAGTCTGTGTTTTAGTCTCACACAAAAAAGCGATCGGGAGTTTCAGGGCACCTTACCGAGGCCAACGGGAGCGATGCGATAAGTCAGCTGAAAACCAGGCCATTTGTACTGTGGTTCTGAATTCAGAGGCTTCATTTTTCTGCGGGTGAGTGTGAAATGCCAGAGATTCCCTGTCCTGACAGCCCTTGCGAGGCTGAAATGCGAGCGCACATCCCAGCCCTCCCAGCAGAGGTTGGTACTGCAGTAGCCCCACCTGCTGTTGGATAGGGAAGAAGCGGCTTGGTCCTTTAATGCAGTCTGATTATGTGATAAAAGTGAGTCACTTTAGATTACTCTATCTCTTATCACCCTCTTTTACACTTGCATTCTCCCTTTTACACCCGATTCTTTGCAGTCCTTATGTTTGTCATATCTTGTGTTGATTCTAAGCCCTTTGGAGTAGGAAGTCTATCTAATCTCTGCTTGTAAAACACTAAGTAAATTTACACACAATGTAAGTGCTTGATAATAATAACCTTGATCTTTTGCTTTTAGCAGTATTTGATTTCAGGAGCTCTCTGTGAATCCACATGAGAAAAAGTTATGAAGGCAAAGGTATAATTTGGGTTCCTGAGATGATTTCATTCTAATCTGAGGAGTGTCACTTTATATTGTATTTTTCTCTTTAGAAATGAGAACAATTGTAAACGAGTCTGCCTACAATAAGAAAGAAAATTAATATGAGACTTTTAAACTGACCAGTACTTGTAAAAAGGATAAAAGGTTAAACCATGTATCAAGAGACTTTTTCTTAAATTGAACTGCTTCTTTTATAAGTGAGACGAACACAGTGACCAGGAGTAAGGCTTATTCACACAGCACAATTCATTGGAGATCAGGGTGCTTTTGGAGCAGAAAAAGACTTTTATGTCTATAGGCTTTCTTTTTTTTTTTTTAATATCATTTATATCTTTTAGGGAGAAATTCTGCAAGGTACTTTAGCTGATGCCTGTTTTCAATAATAGTTCTGTTTCAGTCAACATGGATGTCGCAGAATCAGGATTTAGACCATCAGCTTTTCTTCCCCTAGAACAAATCTGCAGTTAAAACTATCAGTATCTCCCCAAGTATCTTATTTTAGAAGAGTTTGCTAGCCTGCAGTGCGACACATTACATTGCATTTGGGATTAGAAAAAGACTCAAAACAGCAACATCTGGGTGTTGAATGAGATTTCAAACACTTTGCTTGTGAGGATTATTTAGGCTTATCCACTAGAAATGTGAAATTAAGAGTGTGTGAATGTATGCCTTGTTATTCCTTCTTATAGAATATGATATGTACAGATAGAAACAAAGTAAAAAGATGTTGTTATTTAGTTTGGGACGGTATGGGGGCTCAGGGTAGTTAGTGTAATTTAAATTGTTACTAAAGCGAGTACAATTAAATTTCTGAGGTGTCTGTTACCTGAGATGGACAGAGCTTCTTCCAAGATACCTACTTTGCAAAAAGCCAGCAAAACTGGCTTCAGTTGACATTGTGAAACATATTTGTGACATAGCACGTATTATACACCTGGGCTTACAAAACTTTTATTAAAAAAAATATGTTATGAAGCCTCAGTATGTCATTTTGATAGGCTGATAGGATAGTTAATAGACAATGTTGAGCATCTGCTCATTTCCTGCATATAGAGAGTTGGATTTGTTGATGAAGCAAGATTTTAAAAGACAATGAAACGCACAAAAAATGCTTACGTAGATTCTTAACAGATAGCAAAGATATTTATTTTATTCATGAATATAATACACTTTCTCTCAAACGATAGTTTAGACCTTAATTTTTAAAAGGATGTTTGGGCTTCTTAGATGAGTAAATGTGTTTGCTTCTGTCTCTGCCTCATCTGCTTTGTGCCTGTGTAACCCAGCAGGGAGAGCACAGCACTTTTTGATATTCTCAGAAGGGGTGAATGTGTCTTGCTTTGAAGATGAGGGAGGCACAATAGTGGTTCATATACCATGTGCAGGTTCTCCATAGAGGTTACACTTTACCCTGCAAGAACTTAAAATGTCATGACTGCCACAAAGTGCAGTGATCCCAGAAACTGAGTGCATGCCGCACAAAGTAAAGAGGAGAGAGAGCAATGTAGCTGCTGCATTTCTTACTGCCTTTTGGAATATCACCATAGGTATTTTAGATATAGATTATGTTTCCCTGCAAGATGCTAAGTAGCTGGAAGTTACCTTATTTGTTTTCTTAGTGTAAAGCATCCTTGTAGGTACCTCTAATGCCAGAGTCATCACAGTGGTGTGTAACAAGTAAGGATGCGCCCTGGCTTTACCTTACAGGCAAGACAGTCCTTCCCTTTCTAGGAACACTGGTATTCATTTATCGTGGAATCTAGCAGCACCCAGGCTGAGACATCTGGTAACGACATCTGTGTGGCAACCAAGTGTTCTGGTGTCTGTAATATTCCTATGTGAGTGCAAAGTAGATTCAGATGTTCGGGAAATTACAACAGGAATGTTTTTCTTGAGGAATTCTGTAGGCAAGCGGGTCATCCTTTTTTATACTTTTGTTTGCAAATAATGTAGTAAAGACTGATGAACAGGAATCTGGACCTCTGAAGGAAGAAAGCATCATGACAGTCTTTGTGAAAAGTATTGTTTCTGTTATTAGGTATAGGTCACAAACAAGTAGGGGGCTCTGAAATGATTGATTAATCTTTTCTTAAAATGCTTGTTAATAACGTGGTGACTTTTCATAAATATGGCAGTTTAACAAATGTATGATCACTTTTGGCTGAACAAGGAGATACAGTTACAACTTAGAGAAAAAAGAAGAGTTTATGGTCTTTGTAAGAAGGGGCAGACCACTCAGGAAGGATACAGGGATGTTGTAAGGAGTAGGGAGTAAGCAGGGAGAAAATCAGAAGAGCCAAAGCCCAACTAGAACTCAAACTAGCTTTGAACAATAAAAATATTTTCTATAAATATGTTAGTAACAAAAGGAGGGCTAGGGAAAATCTCCATCCTTTATCATATGAAGGCAGTACCATAGTGACAAAGGATGAGGAGAAGGCTGAGGTACTTAATGCCTTCTTTGCTTCAGTCTTAGGAGTTGAGTCTGTTGTTCCCCGAGCACCCAGACCCCCTGAGCTATTAGATAGGGGCAGGTTGCAGAATGAATTCCCCATAATCCAAATGGAGATGGTAAGGGAACTGCTCCAACACCTGTACATACACAAGTCTATGGGGCCTGATGGGATCCACCTGAACGTACTGAGGGAGCTGGCAGAAGTGCTCACTGAGCCACTTTCCATCATTTACCAACAATCCTGGCAAACTGGGGAGGTCCCAGTTGATTGGTGTCTAGCAAATGTGGTGCCCATCCACAAGAAGGGCCAGAAGGATGAAAGGCCTGTCAGTCTGACCTTGGTGCCTGGAAGGGTCACGGAATATCATTTTGAGTGCCATTATGCAGTGCATGAAGGACACCCAGGCGATCAGGCTCAGTCAGCATGGGTTCATGAGGGGCAGGTCCTGCTTGACAAACCTGATATCCTTCTATGAAAAAGTGACCCACTTGGTGGAAGAGGGAAAGGCTGTGGATGTTGTTCACCTGGACTCTGACACTGTTTCCCACAGCGTTCTCCCAGAGAAACTGGTTGCCCATGGCTTGGACAGATGAAAACTCTTCACTGGGTAAAAACCTGG
>VXAK01011035.1:265-71857 GCA_013399435.1 Arenaria interpres
AGACACTAGATGTATCATGGGGAATTTTCTTTTGGGCAATTTTCTGTTGGTTTTATTTGAGTTTATGGGATCACCTTTTTCTCCTGGAATAACTCTAATGAATGGGCGAAAATGTACAGCTTCTTGATTTGGAAAATAGAATGATCGGATTCCATTTGGTAACAATGTGTTCCTGCTAAAAGAAAAGTAATTTTCTACCATACCACAGGGCGAATTTGAATGTGATCATTTGGCCCAAAGGAATATTGTGTATTCATTTTATGCTTGAGAATCTAGCTGCAGAATATTTCTATTGCATGTCTCATGATAACATTCTAAATGAAAATGTTTGCATTTGTAAATGCAGAACTGACTATGCTTTCATAGCCCGTGATCCAGACCCTGGAGAGCATCCACATGCTTCTTATCCACTGTATCAGACTCAAGTGAGTTTTAGTTGCTAACTAAGTGCTCTTTGTGTCTGAATATAATCTTTAAAATTCATATTTGCAATTTTAAAATCACCTAAAGTTTTAGTGTCGCTTGATGATAGGCAGTCTTGACCGTTTTTAGTATGGGTAGGCAGCATATGCTGGAGTAGGAACATATGTTGTTCTGCATTTCTGAACACAACGTATATCTAATTAAGCCTCCTTAAAGTACCACTTCCTAGAAAAACTTGGCATCCTGTTCTGCTACAGTAATAACTACACTTGTCTATCATTTCAGGTTCATGCTGGTGGCTTTGTCATCTGTAATCCTCTTAGTAGACTCTGGTGATTTATTTCTGCTTCTCAAATCAATACTTATATTTGTTCCTTTAAAGCACAGAAATAATATTTCAAAACAATAGCCTTGATTTTCCAAATACACTGAGTAAACTCGTCAACCACATTTGTGCCAGCACAGTAAAGATAAACAAGAATTTAGATCAGTTTATTGTTTCAGTGCCTGACTGCTTCATGGAAAATGAGTCCAAGAGGTGATCAACTAAAAGTCCTGAAAACATAAAGCTCAAACTCTTTTCTTCTCTTAACCAGCCTCAGCAGAGAAATTCTGCATTTTCTGTGATTTAAAACACGTCACATGTGAGTTAGTGTTTGATTCTAGATCAGAAGGAGATCCACCACAGAAGACTTACTGGAATGTGGATATCAACCCAAAGGATACCACCCAGATGGTTACTGATCTGCCTTTAGGCATTGTCCTGAATGAGACCTTTTTCATTAAACTTATAAAGAGAATGAATTCAAGTATGGTTACACCTGTTGTTTGTGTATTCATCCACATTTTTATGAGAATAAATATAGACAGTTCTTCCCTAAAGGATGCCCGTTTAGAAGGGATGTCTTACTCTCAAGATATGGAATCCAACTCTCCAGTTCCTAAGCCAGGAAATCTGCTTTTAAGTAATCAGATGTGGAATTCACATGAATAGAAAATAAACTATTGACCCCAAATCAAAATCAACAAAAAGTCCACTTGTGTTGCAGTAACTGCAGCTCTTAGAAAAGTCTTGACTGTATAGATCCCGTAACCCACTACTCTTTCTTATAACTATTATATTCCTCCACTCCTCACGGAGTCTTTATTGGGAAAAGAAACTAAAGGCAATTACGGCCATTCTTATATGGGTCAGAAGAGGGTTGGTTGTTTTTTTTTTAATGATAGCAGCCAAATAGACACTGTTAGCTACATGAATGGTATGTGTATAGTCCCAGAAATCAAAACACATGTGTGAGAGAATAGGAAAGAAAATAGATATGACAGAAAACAGTTTAACAAAAGCAAAACAGCAGCTCAGTGATCCAGCTGGCCTTTATTTTGATGACTGCAGTGATGTATGGTGACTTATACTGTAAATTTAATGTTTTGAAGGAATCGTACTGGAAGTATATTTACTTCCATATATTAAGTGACCTCTCCACCACCAAGAAAAAATAATTTTCTTCTTCTCATTCATCTCTCAACATAAGCTATTTCTCTTTACAAGGCAAAAAACAGAGCACGTATTGAAGCAGTGTTTTACTAGACACTGAAATTATACATAGCGTCAGCATCCTGGATTTACTGCATAGTGGAGTCAAGTGCAATAAAAGCACTATTAAGATCTTCACTTCTTACTGGCAAGAGTCACCACCGGTATAACCTAATACTTCTAAATCAGTGACATAGTTCTTATTCCAGGAGGTTAATGGGCATTAAGCATGCCATCTTCTTCTCCTGATAGTCTTCTGGTAATGTGCCTGCATTGCAAAAAGCACACAAATCACTCATTAAAGTAGTTTTCATTGATAGCATTTGCTTACTGACTACAGCACATTAATTAGCCTTCTTTCTTGATTCAGGCTAGCAGAAAGATTGGAAGTGTCATGGGCACTGCATGTTGGTCAGGAAATTGCATAGTAATAAAGTCAAAGCAAGCAGGCCTGGCTGTAGACGTGTCTCTAGCTTAAGCAATGCAATATTACTCTAAAATATGTGGGATTTAGCAATGGTTGCTGTGACATCATGTGCCCGTTAGAAATTAATAGCTCATGATATTGGCTGCTGTTTTCAGAGACCTACAAAAATAAGGAAAGAAGTTTCCTCTTTGATTTATTTGGCAAGCAGAAGAAAGCCAGGCGGCTTGCAGATTTCTTACCTGGGTTATCAGTACTCTTAAGTCATAAACCATATTGCATATGATGAAGTTCACAGAACCTATTAAGTTTAAAGATTTTAATTAAATGAAGCAAAAATTCACATAAGCTATCACTTGACACGGATGCTTTATCATTGATTTCACTAACCAAATTAGAGGTGGAACGATGTAGTAATATAATAAGGATAAAGAAATTACATCAATAGTTTTAAATTTTCTTCACAACAAATTAGTACAATTTGGGTCTGTTTTCAAGATAAGAGCTCAATCCAAGCCTTGGGTAGCTCAACATGAAATTGTTCGAATATCCTGCAGAAGACACCTGGCTGAACTTAAAATGTTGACCCAAACTATTTTTCTGCTGTCTGGCATGTTCTCTGCAGTCAGTTGAAACAGTCTTGGTGGCTTTTCACGTAGTGACTGCTGCTGACTGCCCCTGTTGTCTGCCTCCTCCCCTCACCAGAGCATATGTTATAGGTGTGACTCTAGGGCCAGTGGGGTTATTAGTGCCTTCTTATCTCCAGGTTGGATTTCCTCATGCACTAAGGTTCTTTAGGTCCACTAAAAGATTTCTGGAATTAAAGGTCAGAGGTAAAAGTATATTTTTATTATTTTGGTGTCAATTTTTAGAAAAATAGTGCTGATCACCTCTAAATATATTTCTCAAAATGTATGTGATGAACAGATTAGGCAAAATGACTATTAACTTTAAAGGTTACCTAAAACTGGTGAGAATCACCTGAAGCCACTATTGTATTTTATACAGAGGAAACTAAGGTTCTTCTAGTTGATGGGAAACATGTGATGTACAATGACAGATTTTCCTAAAGAGGAGGTAGCTGTGTTGTGCTTTTGTTAGATTCACATTATGGTGTTTAAAAGCACTTCTGAAAAATACTGGCAATGAATGAAAGGTTTGGTAGTAGTATCACTGAGCTACGTAGCTGGGAATGCTGAGTCTAATCCTGGCCTATGTGATTGATTTGTTGTGTAGATTTGAGCAGTTTCTCTCCATTTTGTAAAGTGGAGATAATAGCACTTAATGATCTACCTTACAGGAATGCTGAAAAATATTTGCAGAGCACTCTGAATATGACTACTATGATACAAGCTTTAAATATCAATATATATCACCGTATCGGTGCAGGCTGTGTGACATATAAACCAAGCAGGAAAATACTTCAAAGGGAGTCTAATGCTAGAGAAAGCCAACAAAGTGGGTTTCCTGGCGTGGCCTGGAAAGGCTGGAAATGCAGAGGGACCCCGTATACAAAGACTGTACCCCTACATTCTCTTTAGTGTGAGCCTGCCTCTCTTGCCTCCCATCCCCAGTTAGATCCCTTCTTTTTCAGTGTCTTTGCCTGACTGGGTAAACTGGAAAACCCAGCAATTATTCAGCTCCTCAGCCTAGTTTTGGAGCAGAACTAGGGGCTTGATTCATCCCAGTATCCACTCCTGTTGAAATCTTACATCCTTAACACTTCAGAGATTTTGAATGATACCTTAAAGTAGCAAAATATGAAGGTGTGCTGGGATTTTCTTTAGGTATTTGTACATAGTTAATGACTTGGGCTTTTTCTTGGGAATTATGACTTAAATTGTAAGAGGATTTATCTTGAGTGAGATGCAAAAGAATTAGAAAATTACAATTTTAGAATTTTTCTAGCCAATTGCTTTTCAATTAGAGGGTCAGTTGGTATATATCTCTTGCTGTTTATTTTTTTAGAAATAAATAGAAAAATATGTTAATTTATGGATCACACTCATGTTTTGAGCTCTTACTGATAATTAAAAGATACTTTGCCTCTATGTGTTTAACATCACATTAGCTTTCTGCAAGTAGCTGATTCTATTTCCAATATCTTATCAGGTTCTGTAGCCTGTTTCATTGACTAAGGCTGTTGAGGAAAGCAGTTTGTCCAGTATTTTTATGGTGTCCATTTCTAATGGATATCGGGTACATTAATGAAGACTGATTCCTGAGCCTGGACACTTGGGGAGCTTTGGAATTGTCTTCTTTTTCAATGTATCTGTGACCTGATACAGATTTCTGAAGTAAACATTGCAATTTAGATGTCTTATTTGCAAAGTAAATGAATGCGTTGGAGAGGGCTTGGTTCAGAGTGATGTGAGGTTCTGACTGCCCAGAGCATTGGTTTAGGCCCATTTCTGAATCGGTAGATGAGCATCTGTAGTAACTGTCTGTGCACTGAGAGGGGAGTATTGGAAAAGCAGAAGCAAGGGGGACATTATGTGCTGCCTCTGCTGGCTCACTCCATTCCCCAGTTTCCCTTTTAAAAATATAGGCTAAAAGAAGTAAGAGTTGTTTGGCAGATGTGAAATTGCAGATTAGCCCAAAGGGTTATGAAACAGGCATCTACAAATATGCTAAGTCAGTGGTGTGGGAGACCCTAGAAGAGGTAAGTGTGGTCTCTTCAGCAGAAGCAGGTTTCTGCAGCCCCAGAACATCAGAAAGCAGGAATATGACAAATAGGATGAGTCATGAGAACATGAGGCAGGCCTCAGAGTGAAGGAATTTAGAGGACCACTCAGACAACAAGAGGTCATCAGAAAGCCTGAATGTGCAGGCTTGCAATAAAGTATAAAGAGCTCAATTTTGATATATTTAGGAACAGGAATCCAGGTACAAGATGCAAATAATCCTGAATGATGTGGTTGGAAGGTTATTTGGTCAGTGACAGCAGTTAACGGTACTCAGCTTAGGTTCAGCAGGACTGAGTTCAGTTGTACCTTGTTAACTTTTCTTCTTGGTTGGGCACTTGGGCCCAGGTGGCCCAGGCCCAGCACATGGCTCTGCCTTATGCTCCTAAGGAGAAACAGTAAAGAGGAGCCAGAGACTCCAGCTAAGAGGAGCACGCTGCCAAATCAGGACCTTCAGAATACAGAGAGCTCCACAGTGACTGGAGTGTCTTCATCCCCTTCTGTTTGACTGTATAATCACTTTCACTATTGTCTTCTCTGCCTAATCTCTCTCACTCTTTCCTATCTCTGTGCATTTACTCTTTATCTCTCTGTCTTCCTCCCAACCCTGCCTAACTATAAATTTTGAAATTAAGATCTTGTGGTTTGCAATGATGATGTTCACTCTCCTTGTGCTAGATCTTTCGTCCATCTTATTTCTCATATTTTCTTGTGTTAAAAACTCTTTCTATGTTATAACCAGGCATCTCCTGTTGTTTTGAACAAGCAAACAGTGCTGCTACATTGCAACTATGTGTTTGGCTGGCAGAGTACAACGCACCAGCAACCAAGTTTTTTAGCCCTCTAAGTTCTATAGGCTCAATTTTCATTTCAATTTAAGAATTTGAATCTGAATAAAGTTAGAAGTCTAAATGCTTTGCTGTTTCTGGGCTTTAAGAACTAGCAAAATAATAAAACTATGACCTACTTGAATTTACTTATTGTCTTTGCATTTTATAGTATTCTAAAAAACCAAGGAGAATACATAAATATTTCTGACTTTTTTTTTTTAATTTAGTATAAATTACTTGTACATGGCTTCCCAAATGGAATACTGTATATGGACAACAGGTTTGCCTTTCTTAAATGGCCTGACATTATGTTCTCACTGATTCAGCAGTGTTAAAATTCTAGTAGCCCATGAAGCAGGCTGCTTAAAAATCAGAGCTGATTTAGTAAACTCAGACCTGGGTGGAAGTCGGTGCTAAGGTATTCTTACATTTGATGGGAGGTGCTGAATGTTCTTTGGTTTCTTTAAGAAATGTGAAACGGGAAGGTTACTAGCAAGTCAGGGAGTCAAAAGTACGCAAAACCAAATAGAAAACCACTTCACCCTGTTATTTTGTCTATGATCAGCACTCAGCACCAAATTCTTACTTTCAAAATGCTGCTGAATACAAGCCTGGAACTCCGTCCAAAAAAGTGCTTCCAGTTTGAAGCTCTAAAGGTTGGAATGGCTAAATGCTGGCATCCTGAGGGAGGTGATGTTCAGCCTGGGAACTAGTTGTACTCACATTCTTCTATGCAACCTTGTGTGGCAGTTTTTTTCCTTTCCCCTCTTCCTTTACCATACAGTTCAACCTTATGTGAGCATAAGCCCTCGTATTTTTACTCTGACCTAAGCAACTCTACATACTGCAGAAGGAAACCGCTCAGTGCCAGATCTTCTCACAAGTGCCTTAAAACAGCTCTATCTGAACTGCTCCTAATGGGAGTATGAGGCTCACCCAGTCTTTTCTCCTCCTTCAACTGCTACTGTCAGCTTCAGCCTTCAATAGCCAACAGAGTTCATCGCTCTGAGCTTCTCCCTTGTCCAGTAGTGTTCTTCACTGTGTAAATGCCCATATTTCTAAGCTGTGTGCATGCAGCTCAAAGATGTGCTGTGGCTTTAATCTCCCTTGTTAGTCCAAGCGCTGTGTTACAGGACTGTAGCACAGGCAGTGCTGTAGCTTCCCTCTGGAATCAAAACAGTCCAGACTGGGGACCTGGACAGTAGTTACGGTCTTGTGAGAGAATGTAAATCTCCTCAAGCTCTGCAGGAAATGGGTGATAAAACCTTTTCACTCCTGAAGCCCCATATGGGCTCACTGGCAGACTTTCTCTTTTCTTAAACATTGTTTCCCAATATGAAGTTGGTCCAGGTTTAACAGAATGAGTACGTAAACTTTACTGGCCTGAATCAAAGTGGAATAGTTTCAGTTATGGCCTAAATGAAATCGAGATGAACCTGGAAGTTGCTTGATGCCTCACCTTTCTTTAATAATGTAGCCTAAAATACAAGCCACAGTAAAATTAGGCCTTTTATGATGATAAATTCATGTTTTATTTTAAATTTGTGTTTAATAATTAATATTTTGCTTAATACCAATTAAGATAGTTAAATCGTGAGTTTGTATTTAGGATTAACAGAGTAAGAAGCAAATGTGAATCTGATGTGTTGAATTTGAAAGTATCAATGTGCCACAAGTGACAATTCTATAAAACATGCCTGGATTTTCCTCTTGTGTATCTGCACAGTTGTCCATGAGGTAGCTTTAAAGTTACATCACTGTAGCTGAAAATAAATTTTTGTCAGTGAATCTATGCCATCTTTAAGAACTGTCTCTTTGTTTGAATTGTAGGCACTTTTCCTGTCTATCTTCAAAATATATGTGCCCCGGTGTTCCAGCAGTTATGAGTACTTTGTTGGCCAATATAAATGCTTTCTATGCTCATACTACAGCAGCAACTAACGTATCTGCCTCAGATCGGTTTGCAGCTACTAATTTTGGGGTAAGTAGACTTTCTTTTTCAGTAGAATACTGGTCCTCTTTTTTTTTTTTTTTCCTAATATATGATACCATATTAACTTCTAAATTCAAACATTTTTTAAAAGTCGATCGTTTTAAAGAGTAAGAGTTGCTGTTAGCGTTTGAAAATTTTACCCTGTGTCTTTACAATCAATCCGTGTAGAAGCTAGAGAGGAGACTACTTAGTTCCTTATATAGTGGTATGTGAGGCATGTAGGGTAGAAAGCACTGGTACACATGTATAGTACTAAAATCTTCAACAATCAGTTCTTGTTTTATTGTAGTGGGGCTTGCAAACTACTAACTGCACTAGACTAAGTATTGGTAGCAATTGCATTCTTGAGCTATGTGTCATCAGTAAACTCGTATTAACTTAATGGATCTAGCCATTAATGCTGTTCTTCTCACAAGAGCCTATAATGATGGACTCTTATTTTTGCAGAAATAATGGTGCATTGCCAATGTCCTGGATTTAGGTATCAGAAATTTTAGGAGGAATACCAGCATCTGACAATGTGGTAGTAATTTTTTTGTGGTTGCTACCTTCCTTCTGTGGATAAATATCTTACTGCAGACTTCCTGGTCTTTGAACATGATAAAAAATGAAGATACATTCCCTTTATATTCTAGTTTATTCACCTACCCTTACTGATGAGAGCAGGAAAGGAGTGCAATAATTCAAAGAGGTTGATTTCATGTCTACTATTACAGGTGATAAAGTCAGAGATAAACACAATTTGATGTTGAGAACATATTCATTCCTTCCTCTCTTTTTTGTATGTCTGTTGTTTGTATGACTGGTATCAAAGCTATTTTTCATTTAACAGTTGCTATGAAAACATAATAATGTTTTCCAAATGCTATTTATTGACATGAAATAAAGTATTAAACATAATTAAAATTTATTAAATACAAATTATAGTTTTTGAAGTAGTGTTAGAGGTACTGATGCTTTTCTCCAGTATTAACAATAATAGAAACGTTATGAATTTCAGGATTTTCAAGACAACATTATGAAATTATACATTTGGACTAGTAAACCACGAAAGACTTAATTCTGTTTTTGCTTTTTTGTTCGCATCAGCAGTCAGAAACACAATTGTCAGACTATGGTCAGTATACTAATAAAATCCACACCTGGAAAAAAGTGTAAATGTTTAATTTTGTAAAGAAAATTTGCTGGGGATGCTAAAACAAATTTTAGTTTGTAGCAGACAGTGTATTAAGTACAGCATTCCTGCATATTTTTTTCAAAAAGGACCTTAAATCATTGAAACTAGATATTAATTTGCATTTCATATATAACACAATCTGTGTTGTGATAATACCAAAGATTGATTTTTCTTATTATTGCTGAATCCTGTATGTTCTTAGGATTTGATGCTACTGCTTACGGCTGCAAATAGTCAACAGTTCGAAATACTCCGAAGTAGTACCCCTAAGTAGTACTAACATTAATATATTTTCAAATTTAAGGGATGTCATAGGTCTGGCTTAAAAAAAAAAATAGATTAAAAATCCATTAAGTCACTATTTTCAGGTCCATTCAGTTCATTATTTTTTTTTAGATAAATATTTACTCTAAATATCAATTTATTTATCTTTCAAATGTTAAGTCTGGTGAAAGTACTCACATATAAACATACTCAGACTGGGTCTTTAGTTTGGACACAGCATGTTCCTGAAATGGAACTTTATCTCCTGCTGTTAGAGCTTTACTTGGAAAGAGGAATATTAGCATTGCACCATTGCTATAAAGTCAAAAAGTTTTATAGATGAAAAGCACTAGCAGAACATTTATGATTTAATTATTGTATTACCATAATAGCACAATGTTGCTGTGTTCTTATTCGAGTTTTCTTTCATAAGCTAATCGATAGTTTATTATGGAATGACTCTACATCTTTCTTCAAACAAGGCTACTCTTTCAATGTTCACGCTCTATTACACTTTTGAGTTTGATATAGCTTTTGAAATTTAGAATGTTTTTGCTGGATTTTCTAATTTTTTTTTTCCATTTTTCTAATGATTAGATCTACTTTTATCCTTAGATTGGACGGAGGTTAAGTCCTCTCATGTTAATGCTAGTTTACCTGTGACGCAAATTCCAATCCAATTCATAGTTCAACAGATGGATGGAAAGACAGTAGTAAGGATCGCTAATAGAGATTTGGAGCTCTTTTTTCAAACAGTTGACTTATAGGCAAAATATTAGATTATTTCTCTCTTGGGTCAAAAGGCATTTGTTAGTGGATAGCTGCACATCATTCATCAAAAAGAACATCTTAAATTCAAGTCCTCAGGCTACAGCTGGGAAGGATTTGGCTGGCTGAATATTTCAGTACAGATTTATAACATGACAAAAATGCTCCCTTTTGATTGATCCCTTAAGGGAACTGTGCCAAATTAGTGGCTTTTGGTGTAGGTTAGTGCTCCACTGATGAGAGCCAGTGCGCAAAGAACTCTATTTTCATATTAGTGCTGATCATATTTCAGGGATGGTGTACAGTCATGCATTTTGAGACCTATCAGATCTTGCTACTTCCACAAGCCTGCTGCTTTCACATAGGCTGGTAAGGATTTCTGCACAATTTTGTGCAGTGGACTATGGAATATGTTCTAACATACAGATCTGTAATTAGAAACTATCGTTAGAATTACTTGAGAATGGCACAACTCAGCTGGGTATCTCACAGCAAAATGTTTTCACTGCACCCTCATCTATCAAGATAACAAGTTAATCTCCACATTCCTAAGGGAAAACTATAACTGCATAGTATTACTTAACTTATTCTTACAAAAGCCACTGTTTCTGAAGTTTCATTTTCAGTTATACTTTTACACCAAAGTCTGCTGTAAATGAGCATCATTTCTTACGCATTAAAGCGAGGGAGGAAGAGTGTACAAGTCAAATATAAAAATTTAACAAGTTTATCTGTTCTAATAAGCCTTGTGAACATAACTTGAAACTTGGGACTTTATACTGTATTGATGCCATTATTGTTTTTTTGTTCGGAGAAATTGGGCAATGCTTTTCAATTTATTGATATTTTGAGTTATTTAACAATGCATCAGTCATTAAGAAAGGAAAATGCTGCATAGGAAAGTATGTCACCTCACTAATGTGTTGCACAGCTGCACAGTATTGGATGCATACCGGGTAAATCACAATATAGGATAGAAAGGGAAAATGAAGTGATAGAAGATACATTTCATGGCCTTGAAATAAAGATATCTCAGACAAGCACTTTTATATGAAACAATGGAAAACTATCTATTTTTCAAATAAGAACGGAAGACAGTTTTCTAAAAACCCACCAATTACAGAAACCTGAAAATTCTTATGCAACATGTTATTGTTTTCTGTTTACAGAGGGAAAAGTTCATAAAACTGCTGGATCAGCTGCACAATTCTCTGAGGATTGATTTGTCTAAATACAGGGTATGTGCCATGTATTCTATCTAGAGGAAAACTCTAATATTTTTTTCGTGTGCGTAAAGAAGTTTTAGAGATTAATGAAAATATTGGATGCTGACATGACACCCCAAATACAGGGAACAAAAACTTACAGGATTTAAGCAGTTTAAAAAACAATATTTTTCCAATTTGAATCAAGGAATGCTCAGACATTCAAAAAAAGAGTAGAATTCAACAGCTTCAGTTAAATTAATCCATAACTTGATTAAGTTAATTCATCTGGGAATTACTTTTGCTGACTCATGTAGCGCAAATTGCAGTTACTGCTGTATTTATTCTGACATCTTAGCTACAACTTCCATGCTGAGATCCTAGGAATGTTGAAAGAGACTTGACTCCTCATTTTTCTACATGATAGGACTTCCAGTTTCATTTCTGCCTCATGGAAGCTCTTTCCACTGAGGTATGCTCCAATTCCAGCCCTTCAGTAAAGAAGCACACACTGAATACCTGCCAGTTATCATACCCCACTCTGAAGAGAGAGTTCAGAACTTTTGCATTCCACTGGGTCATGAAACTTTTGGATGAGTGATGAGGGCTCCATCAGCTATGGCTCTCCTTTCAGTTTCGAGGAATGGCAGCCTCCAGTTCAGGGATTTCTCTGTTCATCTGGCCTGCTTTCTAAAACTGAAGGAGAATGGGAATGTTTAGAAGAACCCTAAGCATTAGAGGTAGTAGAAGTTGCACATACTTGGTTTTTAAGACCATATGTTTATGCAGCAGATATGTTCATCCTAGGATCCTTTAATTTTGGACAATGTTATCCAGTTAATATTGGAGCATGAGGATATTTGGCTGATGTTTCATTAGTATGAAGCTATTTAAGTAAAATTACTTCCCATCAGTTTTCCTCTTAACCTAGATATCATAGCAAACATTTCATATATGATTTCCTCATTAAGCTTGCAACTGCATTTATGCCTACAAGTGATTTATGTAGCATGGAGAACCCATAAATGATTTTCATTAGCAACATTTTCCAGTCTTTTTGTAGTATTTTTTATTCCCTTACTGTTTTGAAAATATCACAATATTTTAAATCATTCATATTAAAAACACAGGAGTATTAGCAAAAATGTTCCTATTCATGTCAAAGGAATACTTATCACTGTCTTCCTCACAAGGCAGAGTTCAGGTAAAACATGAACATTTTTAATCCTTCCAAGAAGCATCTTTGTTTTCATAGAGGGTGTGTTTCCCAACTGTTCCAGGATCTTACCTGTAACTCCAATTTGCATGATTCCTTTCTTCCTTCTATCACCAGGATAATTTTCCAGCCAGCAATTCAGAAAGACTTCAAGATCTGAAATCAACTGTGGACCTGCTTACCAGCATTACTTTTTTTCGAATGAAGGTATTGCCCTTTATTTTCACAATGACTTAAAAAAAAAAAAAAGCTGTTGGCTTTTATTTTCCAGAAAATCATACTCTATTTAATACTCCTAAACAATTCATCTCCTTTAGTTTTAAATTAAATCTGTCAACTTACTGAAGATTATTGAGGCAAAGCAATTTTATTTATGCTTTCTGTTAACAATGTGGTAAAAGTCATTATTCTTGAAAAATAAACTACTATCTTTTACTTTTTTGACAATTATCTTTATATCTCCCGAAGGAAACAAAAAATTTACCTTTTTAATTAGCTTAAAATCAAGTCACGTAAAGCAAACTCAGTTGAACCCCTTAGGAACATGTGTCATATTGAATAATGTTTTCCTTAGGAACATGTGTCTCATAGAATAATGTTTTCCTAGTAGTATCATAATATCACGTCAAACAGCAAAATAGGTTTGTTGGCTCTACTTGCTTTAATAACTCCAGATGTTGATATCTGGTTGGTCAAGTGCTGAAATATTTTTGGAGTGGAATGGTACACATCGATATTACTAGATGAAAATACAGAAACACAAAGCAATGTTTGTTGCAATAGCATGTTATTTCACCTTTTTAGGCACTACATAAAGAGAATTAAAATAATCTACTAAGTTGAAGTTCAAATTAATGTATCCTAATTTGGAGTAAAAAGCTGAACCCTTTGCTTTAAAAAATGAAGAGCTCTTTGGCTGATACTCTTCTTATTCAGAGGAAAGCACATAATTATATAGTAAAATTGTTTTCTAAAGAATGGAAAATCCTTTAGGTTTTCCACCTCTAGTGAAAAACTGAAAGCTGTAAACCTTTGGGCACATAGGCTCCTTTCATCATATAAATAATTTCATTTAAATAAAACAACGATACAATCTACTTGCTTAATTATGTGTTTTAATGCATCTCTAAGATCACCTTAAGTCTACTTTCATCATTATTATATTTCAACACTTTTCATCCTGTATTACAGAACTACATTCATTGCAACATTTGGATTTTTTTTATTCAATCTAATTCTGACATTCTACCATTTATGAAATATTATATTAGGTCCTTGAACTGCAGAGCCCACCTCGAGCTAGTACTGTGGTGAAAGACTGTGTAAGAGCTTGCCTGGACTCAACTTATAAATACATTTTTGACAATTGCTATGATCTTTACTCCCAGTTAGTGGACCAGGTAAGGCCAACTTGTTTCATGCTATTGCTCATTCGTTATTGTTAGTTTACTGTAAGTAAATACAGAGCAGTACAGTTTTTCTTCATATCAAAGCACTCAGGCTATTTTCATTTTATTCATTTGAGAAAGAGCAATATATTATAAACAAACGCACAGATGGCTATGAACTCTAAAATGTTTAACAAGATGAGTTTCAAAATGAACATGTTAACTCATAACTTAGTCATCGCATTGGACACAACTCTAAAATTATCCTGTGGCTTTAGGGAAGATGACATTAGATTGATTGCCATTCGTTTAAGATCCATAAGTGAAAAATGATTTTTAAAAATCTATTATTTCACTTCAGTAGCTTTAGAAAAGAAGCGTTATAATTTGCTGAAAATTATATACTGCCTTTCCAGGCTTATATTTTAACATCTATGTTGCACATTTGGATCCAAGCTTTAGTAACTGCTTCAAGAAAACATTTAATATTTCTTAATATTAGTCTATCAGGTTGAACTGTCAACACAAAATAACTGTAGCATTTGTTGATTCCAAATGCAATGCAAAAGCCATGAGAATGTGCTTTTTTTTTTTCTATAATATAGCCAGAGTTTATTCTACAAATAATTTTAAAATCAAGAAATTTGTATCTGCAAAATTATGTAACTGCCTAAAAGGAGCATCACTGGTTTATCACAGCGCCTCTTGTTCCTTACTCTTGCCTTCAGGGTGGTACACTGGAAAAATGGCACTTGAGTGACTCTTCCTGCCTTGAAAAGGATGAATTGAGTTGCTTGGCAAATGCACATTTGCTGTGTAGTATATAATAGATAAGAACAGTCATACTACGGGATTTAAGACATCTAATTTTAACTGAAAGCACAATTCACTTGATAACAAAATATAAATTCCTGTATTTCAGGAGAGGGAATACATGCTATGTAGTCAACTTTTCTGAAATGAGAATTTATTTTCTAATGCTGTATTTCTGTTACATGAGAAAACTTACCTCTAGATCCCAAGCTTTGAACATGAGATTTTCCCACCAGCACCCATAGGCTTCCCACACTCAGAGTGCTCATGTGTGTGTTTACTCTCCAGCGGATTATATTGCAAGCTGAATAGTAGTATGAATTAGTAGAAGGAGCAGCTTTAGAGATATCACATATATTTGCCTCATAAACTGTTGTGTTTTCTTGCTAACGTTTACTCTGCAGCAATTTGATCTTATCTGTTAACTATAATATGGACTGTTGCTAGGCTGGGTGTTGCATAAGTCTGCAGAGTTTATCAGCAGATGCAGGCCATTTTACTAAACACTTGAAAGAGAAGTAATCTTACTTCTGCAAAGCATTGTGACACCTGCAGAAGCTTATTTGTATTTAAAAAAATTCACTACTTTTTTCTGTGAATTCATAAAATTGTTTAGCCGGTCTTTTAGTAGATGCTTTAAAAATGCAAGGATGATCTAGTCTTTTTTTGGGGGGGGGGCAGAAGGATGGGCCATGTCATTAAATTATTCTTCTCTTACACAACCCTACCTAACAACAGAGCAATATGAAGTCCTGAAATAATAATAATTTTAAAAAAAATTTCCACAAATATTTACTCAGCTGGAAAATGGAATTAAGTGCATTTCACTGCATTTATATGCCTCTTCTATTCTCTTTCAGCAAGATTTCCAGCACGAGTTTGTATGCAGAAACTTTAAGCAAGTACAAGAAATTTTACTGAAAATGTGCAAAAAGGAAAACTTAAGCTAAATAGACCACATTCAAAATAACTCATTGATAACAGTAATCATACGACAGTCACATATAATCTTAATAACAGATAGTAAAACTTTGTTTCACGGCAGGTGGGAGCCAATTCTAAGAAATATAATCTAACTAATCTTGCTTTAATAAAGAGATGAGTAAAATAATTCAAATTGCTACCTAAATTTTATATCAACTCTAGAGTTGTACAAGGAAACTGCCTTCTGCATTAGCTCTTCGAGCTAGCTACCAATATATCCATACATACATTTAATTTTAGGAACAGCTAAGTATACAACTTGTTGGAACCTATGGCTCTGGAGGTTTTCCAGTGAATCCAAGTGCACTGCAGACTGGCTTGTGGTATTGCTGTTATAATCATGAAGAAGTAACCAATATTGTAATTAGCATTTCATTAGCTTTGTGTCCAAACGCCTTAGTCTGATTACAGCAGATTCAACCCTTAGGTCTTCTTCATTAACCATTCTCTTTTATCTCTGCTGGCCTCCCCATCAGATGACACCCCTTCGTCTCGGAGGGAGGAAAGGAGTTCTTCCTAGCATGGTGGTGCCATACAGGAGGTTCATGTTTTAGCTGCACAGCTGAGATTTGAGCTGTGAGTAGTGAGAACTGAAACTGATGAACCCCAGAGCAACAAGAAATGGTTCATATGTAGGTCACCACCTGCTCTCACTCAGGGGAAAGACAGGCAGCTGTTGTCCTGCCATGGCCACTGTAGGCTCGAAATTTTACCATGGTGCATTTCTTGCCTGCATCATATTGTGGATGATGTTGTGAAAAAGTGGAACATAGTCTACTTAAACACTAGTATTTTCATCTGGCAAGAAGCAACACGTTCCTGCATTTATGTACTATCTCGGTGTGTAACTTGTGTTAACCACCTTCTGCATTTGCTTTTGTCTACAACTTAAAATTCTCAAAGATGCCTGCCACAATGTTTCTAGAAAGTATTTTTAATATCTGAATGTGTGTAATTGATTTTGGAGTAAAAATGAAAATTGAATTATGAAATTGAGGGCGCTTGAACTTCAGTTTGGGGAAATGCATCACCATAGGAAGACTAACAACGAAATCACAAAATATGCTTAGCAATCCCCACTTCCTCGTTTTATTACTCTCTGTCTTTGTGTCAGAGAGACAATCATTGTTATAAAGCAAATATCTTGTAGCAAAATATCACCCCTGGGGAACAGCAATATTTCCTGGGGTGAGGCGTGGTAAATGCCAACAATATGCAAAAGTGTCATAATGCAGTTTTATACCAGAATACAAAGAACAGCTGATGAGAAAAAACAAATGAGTGCTACAGACAGTAAAACATGACATCTTGACAGTCTTACTGACACGTATGTTACTGTCCTCATTATTTGAGGCAAAGCACTCCAATGAGGAACTACTTAATTTCTTATGCAGGAGATGTAGTATTTTCTCTTTATAATTAACACTGATCTGAGAGAAGAGCTAGATGCCTTATATTGAAAAAAATACCTTGAAAAGTAGTTTTCAAGGTATTTCAAAGCTCTTTGATAACTTTCTGACTCAAATCACAAATATGTCACTGTTCCTGCTTTCTTAAGAAAACAAAAAAAAATTGAAATCTTGGCTGATGTTCACAATTAAGTCCCTTCAGTAATTCTTTTTGCAGTTTTCTCTACTGAGTGAAACGAATAAAATGCAAATCAAACTCTTCCTGTTCTCTGAAGAGCTCTTGATCAGCACAAATCATTTCATGACTGATAACACCAGTATACTGGGAAAAACCACTAGGATACCCTATATCTGACACCTGCTCAGCAGAATAGTATTGAAATTCTACCTGATTTTGGAGAGATTTTCTTTGCCTGTGTGTTGTCACAGTGAAGCACGGTGCAAAAGACGAGGAGCTAGTGACAAATTACCTAGTTCTGGAGCCAAGTGTTACACAGCTGTAGTAGCACAGCGCTCTTCCCTTGTGATTTGTCTCTGCTTAGAGGTATAGCACCTGAAGTCAGGTCGATAATGTACTAATAATATCCTAGCTTTTGGGAATCGGAGTTTCTGTATTAAGATGCTGTAGACTAGCACATGGATGGACCTATGCTTTAAGAGCTGTCTCAGTTTTGCTCTACTTATCTGTGAGTCTCTGGTTGATTTTCCAGTTGGGATTTGGGAACCCAAGCCACTTAGTTGCTTTTGAAGGTCTACCTCTTTTTATTTAGTAGAAATGACTAAAAAAAATTTAAAAGCTTTCTGTGGCAGAGAACTTTTGTAGAAAGCACCTCCTTGTGCAACTATTGGTAAACTAATTGTTTTTTGCTATCTATATTAAAGAACAGAATTTCACATTCTTTGATTCACATTCACAGTCATGAAAAGCTGTCTCAGCTACATGCTATTGCAGGTTTTTTCTGTGAAATACAGTTCTTTGATAAGATGCTGGACTAAAAGTGAACCGGCTTTGTCTTTTACAACTGCCTTTCAGTTGCTTTGGCATAAACATGTACTAGCTTCTGAGAAAAAAAAATGATGTATTATAAATAAATCTTCAATATAGAAACAAGGTCCTTTAATGAAAGTATAATGCAGACCAAGGGACACCCTTGTGAGTGACATTAATGCTCTAATATCAATTTCTGTTTTGAAAAGCACTCTTGCTTGCACGTGGGGTTATAAATTGCCAGTGATACTATGGATACTGACACCATCCATTGTAACTGCTTCTGACCCTCACCTTTATTTCAATTGCTTTAGACACTGAAGCCACAGCATATGTAGATCAGCTGAGCATGTAACAGTGTGAATTATGATACTTTTCTAAAATATTCCACAGTGACCACAAAAACAATTTAAATTAAATGTTGAAATTCCCTTTCTGCCATTCTAAATGCTGTGGATAGATAAAAGTTAATTAAGGTTAAAGTAACATTTAATTAATCCACTCTAACACTAATATAGTGTCATATCTATTCAAAGGGATATGGGGTCCATTGAAGTGGTCATATTTGGATTACAAATGAGAAGTACAGGGAATATATGATTATATAGGCATATATAGATACTAGACATGTTTATTTTCTCTTACTCATTGAGTGAAAAGACACCTTTCTGTCTCTGAGAGCTGTGTAGAAGAGACCTGTATGTACAGACGTGTTCACAATTACGTGAACAGAAATTACGTGTGTGTGTGTGTTCATACAGAGATGAAAATATTTCTTTTCACATTTTGTTTTCTGCAATTAAGTTATTTGTTGGACATTGATAAGGAGTCTGATCCTTCTGTCAAGTGAAGAACTGAAAAATACTTTCGTCTAGGAAACCGTGGACTAAGAATTCATAAAACTGTAGAGACAAAATCTAGCTGTAAATGCACATTTTAGTGAGATTAAAAATTATAAAATTCTCAGTAGAAGTCTGTAAGTGGTGAATACTGATGCATATTTATAGCTATACAAAAAGGTGCAAGGCAGACTTTTAGTCAAGAGGAGCAAAAACCACTGCTTTACTGACCAAATTTTAATTAATGAATAGAGAGTCATGTTGCTAATCCATCTGATACATCAGTATGTCATGTCCTTCCTTGTGATTATTACAAAAATGTCATGGGGCGTCTCAGGTTCTCTGCTTTGTATGTGGAACTGGTTGCAGTCCTCTTCATTTACATTTGGATATTTATATGTACCTTTTCCTAGTGTTGTTATGTATGCAGGGATTATTTTTTTTTCCCCTCCCACTTTGTGGTGTTTTCCTCTGCCGCTCTTAAATACAGACTTTGTGGTTCTGGCAGTCAATCTCTGAGTCCCTGGAAAATCTCTGTGCAGAATATTTTGGGCAGTAGCCTTTTTATTTAGGCTATTAAAAAATAAAGGGAAATTTAACCACTTTTTTCATTTACAGCGAACTGCATAGCAGCTGTTAGACCTAATAACTTCAAAATATAATCCAAAACAAAACAAGAAATATTTACTATCATTGATTTTTTTTCAGTATTTATTGTGTAGGGTATTAAATTTTTGCCTCAGCAGACAATTTTACCTGCACTCACTTTCAACCCAACAAAGAATTTAAGAATGTATTTAATTTAAGCGTGGACATGCACTAAAAATCAAGTCTCTATTGATCTTCTTTGCTGACCTGGCTGTCTTAGTGCTATGTATATTTTTTGATAGATGTTCACAACCAGGTACAGTATGTCATAGTGTCTACTCTAAGATGGATAGACAATCTTTGTCCAAAATTTCTGAAGATTCCCAGTACATCACTCTTTCCAACCAAGTAATAATCTGTAGGTGGAAATCCCATAATATTTTCTCTAATTTTTTGTAATATAAAATACATTCAATCTTGTTTTAACAGGGTAAGAAACAAGAAGTTCCTAAAGAAGAACAGGGACCAACAACAAAGAATTTGGATTTCTGGGCACAGCTTATTACTCTGATGGTCACCATCATAGATGAAGATAAAACAGCGTATACACCTGTTTTGAACCAGTAAGTAATTACTTTCCCCATAAAAATTAAGAATCATGGGCTTATTAAAATAAGGACAGGAAATACAATGAATCAGTAGTCGTATTTGAAATATATTCTAGCTAGGTATTTTTTAAAATGCAGAATATAACATTGATGTAGTTTGATAAAGACTTAGTGCTGTGATTGTGAAAGATAACTTTTTGGTTTTGGAACGCTAAAGATGTGGTATATGAACCATCCCAAAAAGTTAAGTAGCAGATATTATGTAAGAGAACTAAATGGTTAGACAGAAGGGAGAGCTCAGTGAAATAATGTGATGGTATAAATGTTACTATAGTGTCTTGGCACACATGATGTTCAAATCATACTGAGAGTTTTTTAGGCATTACAATAGAGTTTTAGTGATATATTTTTTAAGAATAATGAACGTCACAAAAAGACCCTCCACAAATTTATGATTGGCTAGAAAGAAGGCCTAACCAGGCTGACTTGAAAATTTATAAAATGGTGAGCAATATCCTGGATGGAAGTTGACTTATCAGAATTGAAGATGTAACAGATGAGGGAGTTACAATCAATAACCGAGACAAGTTGAATATGGTAGATACACTAGAAGAGAGAGCAAACTGATAAACGTAGAAGGAGGAGACAGAGTGCTGGGTTTTGAAAATGAAATATACAGGAGTGCAAAGGAACATATTACATATTAAGGCTGGATAAATGGATGTCACACTAATTGAAAAGTGACAAGATGAGGGCCTAGGGAAAAGTTTTAGCTCTTTGGAGCTATTTTACAGAGAGATTCTAGAAAATCTGGTCATAGTCTAGCTGTGATGGTTTATGCAAAAAGTTAAAATTGAAATTTATATCCATATTATGGCTAAGCAATAGAAGTGTCTGCAGTGATATTTAATGGAATTGTCTGAAGGGGAGCAAGAACAAGTCTATTTCTTTCAGCCAAAATAGTGAAGATTCTGAAAGGCACTCTGTATGTAGAGATCTGCTTGGCTGTTGATAAAAGGTACCATACCTTTTTATGGTATTTTTATAATTACCAAAGAAACCTCCTGGCGATAACCAGAAGTTGGAAGGTATTTCATTACCTTCTGATTCTTTCTTTTCTTTAAATAAATGAAGGACTGTTTCATTTGGATAATAAAGTTTTCTTTGTTCAGTCCTTACCTGCATCAACCATATTAAGGGACAAGTTCTTACCCTACTCTTTTCCTGTTTACTCCATTTATAGAACTGAGTGTGAAGTTCGTCTATTAACAAAAGCTCAGTTCTTTGTCTGATAGTCTATAACAATGCTTATTACGAAACATCTAACAATCAAATACGTGTATGTGTTTCATTTCAGGCTTTTAATGGAAATCAAACAAGAAAAACTGTGGGTTAATTATCCTAAAAATTGTTCTAACTATATTCTTACACATACATGAGGGAGAAAGGAAAGGGGTAAAGAACAGAGTTCCTCTGAGGGGATTAGGAGATTCCCTAAAGTACAGCCAAGTGGTTGTGTAAAATGTGAATAGAGTATAAGGGAGAGAGTTTGTGTGTGTGACCTCTAACATTTTCACTGTTGTTTTGGAAGTGATAGCATTAATAGAGGGAATAACGTGGCTTTGAGAAACAGGAGACATCAGGAGTAAGAGACAAAGAGGCTGTGGGTGGAAAAACTTGAAAAACTACTCAGAGTTGCTTTGGATACATTTCTGTTTAAAAGAAAAGCTTTTCCTAACACAAAAGCAGCATGTAAAACCTGTTGAGAAAATTGACAGACTGTCTCTTCCCCCTTGCTTACCCCAGAAAGAAAATGGATGAAAGGAAAATATAAGTTTAATGCATAAGAATATTGCAAAACTATGACTCCTTATCAGAAATACCTGGTCATGCAGTGTCTCAATGAAATATTCAGGCCTACATCCATTTGAATCCTGTTGTAGAAATGAGGTTACTGAAGATCCCCGGGAGAGCTCCAAGCATTCTGATAGGAGCTTTCACAATAGTATAATGTCGCTCAGAATTTTTTTCCTCAACCAGTTTTGGAAACTCTATTTTTATATTTACCTTGGAGGCAAAAANAAAAAAAAAAAAAAAGATGCCGTGATAGAGCAGTTTGAACCCCATCAGATGATGAATCCAGATGAAAAATGACATGATTGCCTCTGCAAGCATTGCAGCAACTGAAAGACTGTACCAGACCATTCAGTGTGAGTTGTGGGGGCAACCTGCAGATGTTATATGACATAAGAAACTTGACAAGTTTGAGGGAGAAACATGAAGGCTGATATTTAAGTTGTAAAATTCTCATTCTACTAGTTAAAGCAATGTAAAATTTGACTGGAAGCTAATTCACAAACCAATTTAGGACTTCCTGGCACTTGTCGAATATGCATTGTACACACTGAGACAACAGAAATTGCTATATAAATAAAATAGCTGTTCAATTAAAAGGAACAAAAAATCAAGAACAAAAGCTTCACCTGAAATATGCTCGAGCATTTGGAAATCAAGATCTAAACTTTGTGCCTTTGCACATTTTTAGTAAAAAGCTTTCCATTTAATTGTATAGGACATATACTAAAATAGTTAGTGTGTTGTTATAATAGAAATTTAAGAAACGAGACAGCTCTGGTGGGACTTTTAAATTTCTTATTAACTGATTCTTATGACTTTGCAATGTAAGGATCTGTCTTCTTTCCTCTGTGAACACTGTGTGTTTCATATTCTTATTTAGTACTTTAGTACTTCGTAAAATCATAGAATGCCAGGTTGAAAGGGACCTCAAGGATCATCTGCTCCAACCTTTCTTGGCAAAAGCACAGTCTAGACAAGACGGCCCAGCACCCTGCCCAGCTGAATCTTAAAAGTGTCCAGTGATGAGGAGTCCACCACTTCCTTGGGGAAATTATTCCAATGGTTGATTGTTCTCAGTGTGAAAAATTTTCCTCTTTTGTCGAATCGGAATCTCCCCAGGAGTAACTCGTACCCATTACCCCTCATCTTTTCCATGTGACTCATTGTAAAAAGAGAGTCTTCATCTTCTTTTTAGCCACCCTTTAAATACTAGAACATGGTGATGAGGTGTCCCCTAAGCCTTCTTTACTCAAGGCTGAACAAACCCAATCCTCTCAGCCTTTCCTTATATGGTAGGCTTCTCAGTCTTTTGGTCGTCTTTGTGGCCCTTCCCTGGACCCTTTCCAGACTGTCCACATCTTTTTTGTATAGAGGGGACCAAAACTTAACTCAGTATTTCAGGTGTGACCTGACAAGCACTGAGTAGAGTGAGATGATGACTTCTTTATCTCTGCTGGTGATGCCCTTGTTGATGCAACCCAGCATCCTGTTGGGCTTTCTTTGCTGCAGCAGCACAGTGTTCACTCATATTGAGCTGCTTGTCCACCAGGATCCTCAGGTCCCTTTCCACAGAGCTGCTCTCTGGCTTGGTAGATCCCAGTCTGTGCTGCACTCCTGGATTATGTTTTCCCACATGTAAGACCTTACACTTGTCCTTGTTGAACTTCATAACGTTCTTGTTAGCCCACTCTTCCAGCCTATCCAGGTCTTCCTACAGGGTGACTCTCCCTTCCAAAGTGTCCAGTTCTCCACTCAGTTTGGTGTCATTGGCAAACTTCATCAGGTTACACTCGATCTCATCATTCGGATCAGTTATGAAGATATTAAACAGTGTTGGGCCCAATATCGATCGCTAGGGGACCCCACTTCCTACAGGTAGTCAGTTTAAAAAGGAGCTGTTGACCACCACCCTCTGGGAGCAGTCTGTTAGCCGCTTCCCCACCCACCACACTTGTGGTGTACTGTAACACATCAGTTTCTCTAGGAGGAGGCTGTGGGGAACCGTGTTAAGAGCCTTGGAGAAAGGCAGGGACACCTTTCACTAGACCAAGTTGTCCAACTTGCTGCCAAAGATGCCCTTGCCTCTTCTAGACACGTTGATCACACCCTTCCCTAGCAGGCTGTAGTCATTGAAGACTGTCCCATTGTCATAAAAGTCAAAACCCTCATGATGCCACGAAGCCAGAAGTTGATTTGCAATATATTTCTATTTCAAAGATAACTTGGGCACCAGTACTTTTTACTTGCACCCCCAGGGCTTTGTAATCTTCCTTGATTCTGCCCAGGTTCTCACTTCCGGTGTCATTCGTGCCCACATGAAAGAGTAGCAGTGGGTAATAGTCTTGACAGCTTGTGGCACCCTCTCAGCAGCATCTCAGACCTTAGCTCCTGGAAGGGAGCATACCTCTTATGCAGGAGCAGATTTTCTCATGCTTCAGGAGCTATAATGCTGTAAAATCTGTGAAGTCAAGGATAGTAACATATTGAGGAAACAGCATAACTGTAACCTATCAGTCAGTGAGCTAGGAAATACACTTCAGAGGGAGAAAAAAAAAAAAGCCAACAGAACAAAAAACCCCACCAACAAAAGCATGGAACAATGTGGAAAAAAAGTCAGGTAAACTGTATCATTAATTACACTGTCAGGCTAACTCTAGAATGTTTCTTTGATGATGGTAAGTGTATCTGATGTGTTTTGTGTCTTGCTTCAGTGATAACTCCCCTTTATCAACTACACTTCATTCTGTGAAAACATATGAATATCACTTATTTCATTAAATTTGTGAACATTATCCTGTTTAACAAAGCAATATTCTGTTTTTTCACAAGACTCGCTGTCATTTTCTCATGTAACAATGTATCATACACTTTGAGACCGGATTAGTTGCACAGACTGTATAAGGTATATGTCTTTTCCACTATGTTTTATTCAGGAAAAGGAACATTGCTTTGGTTAAAAATAAGAACTTTGGATAGGTGGAGGATAGGGCACAAAAAGTGAGAATAAATGAACTCTTTGTTCATGGTTTAAATGGAATACATATATTCCAAAATAAGATAGACCTTTCTTCTTAAGAGCTAGTGAAGCAGTGACCATACCCAGCGCTCCACAGATGGTGCAATATAACTTGGTGCTGCAGGCACAGCACGAAAATGAGGGTATTCACACACCGGGACCGGACTCTTTTTAGCACCTGAATGAGATTGGACCCACCAAGTATGGAATATGAGCTCTTCTGAGAATGTGCATCTGAGGTTCAGGGACTCCTATATTCTTAAAATGTAGCACACTGCAGATTTGATAGCACAAATTCAGAAAAAGCATTTTTAATTGTTGTGACAGGAATTTCTTAGTTTAGGATTGAAGTAGAGACATGCAGTGCTATCTAGGATAAATGCTTTTCGGATTTATTTATATTTGGCTTCATATATTGATTCTTCTCACTTTCTTTCAAGCTGAGTTCAATTTCATTCCATTGATCTATGGTTTTATATATAGCACTTTGTTAGAACTAGGCAGTGTAAACAGTTTTCATTAAATTTTTGCTTAATTAAAATCAATAGAGAGAAGACACTCATAAATGGCTAGCTTTTATAGGCAGTTTAGTATTTTTGGAAATACATGGAAATGCTTATGTTAAAACCACTTAAGGTTTAATTTATCTCCAATGGAAACCTAGCATATTCTGTTTATTAAGAAGTTCCACCAAATAGTATTGTATGGTTGACATATGAGTTGAGGATTAGAGACTGTTGAGTGAGAAAGGTGATTTTGATAGCAATGTTTGGGATAAACTGAGGTTTTATAGTTTTGCTGTACGAATGACAGAGAAATTGGGAAAATTATGACCTATGAGACAGAAATAATTGTAGCAAGAGGAAACAATGAGTAATAGAGCACTGTCCTGGTCGTTCTCTTGCTTCACTTAGAAATGTGAAAATGTGTGGCTTTTACAAAGGTTAGAAAATGTAATATGTAGTAGTTTGCACGGGAAATTTCTCTGATATTTGCTGCTTAGGGACCAAATTCTGAAATAGTTTGCAAAAGAAAAGTCTTTTTACCTAAAAATAAGGTGATAAAGTCCAAATAATACAAAATTCCTTACTTACATAGAGGCTTTAGAATTTGACCTTTGGTTATCACTTCCCTTTAATAACTCGGCTGCTATTGTTGCCGTTTGTCTTTAACATGTGGAAAATTTTGTGTGCTTCTGGTTTGTGTTAAGCCTTGTTAGATTTTCACATATAACAACGCTGCAACAATAACTGATAGTTGCATAATACCCAGAACGATGTAGCTGTGTGATAGCCACCAGTCTCTGGTTGGTTTAAGTATGGAAACTAGCATGAGTTTTTGAAAGGAAGTTCAGAGGCAATTCAGAATCAAATATACACGTAGCTCATAAACACTAAATTAAAGTATGCAAATGATGGAAACACATATTTTAGTAATTGCTTAGACATAGGCAACAGAGAGAAGATTGACTCCACAGGAAACAAATCCTTCTGTGGATTCACACACAGGAAAGAAGCCAAGATTTTCCGTTATGTATAGTTCTCAGATCACAGGCTTAACAATGCACAAAAGGACAGCATGTGTAGACCAATACAATTGTGCTTCATTATCATGATAATGAGGGGTTAACCAAATTGTAGAATAATGGGCTGAATAATTAATATTAGGCAGATACTTATAATGTAGGATACTGGAAGGAGGTTGTCTCCTTTCTGTGCTGCTTTACAGCTCCCACAATTACAGCGCCTCTGCTTTTGAGAGATGGCTACCATCACCCTTTTAGAAAAAATTATCTCAAAAGCAAAAGGCCGTTGAATAAACTCGTCCTCATATGAAGGCTGTTACTGTCCTTCCAACTTGGAGAAATTCTAGGATGCATACTTTTCTGACAAATGCATGCCTGATAGGTTCTTTCAAATATACCTCCTTCCTCTGAGTAGCGTAAAAGATTGTGCAAAATACTGTGAAGTCACTAATCCCTTTCTTGGGTTTCTTTCAAAGAGTTTGATCTGAAAGAGGACTTGGGATTAACTCCGGTGATTGCATTTCTGGAACACAGTTAAGACAGAGCTTAGGAAAAAGAGAAATAACTTCGCTTTTTTTGCCCAGACCTTTATCTGAAATCTGGGAACATGAAATGCTGTTTCCATTAGAGTGAGAAATATGTGACAGGAATCGGTGCTTATTTACATATAGATGTATCTCGGTTCTTGGTTACATCTCCTTGCTCAGAATGACCAGATGAGCCATTGCCCTGAAGCATGGCACCCATTAAGCTCCTTGTCTTCCATTTCTGTTACCATCCATTTTAAAAATTCTCTAGACTTGTCTGCCTGCAGCTCACACAACTTAGAGATGGTATCTCAGTCTTTGATTTGCAAAAATAAACCCTAGACTAACCATTTGACTAGTTTCTTATGCAGTCCAGCTCTTTTTACAGTATGAGGAGACTTGATCTCTTTCTCTTAAGCTTGTCAGAGTGCTTGGCATACCCTTTGGCTTTATTGGGATTAGGTTTTGAATCCAAGCCCGAGCTTTAGCATCCGTTAGTATCTTGTGCACAGCAACAAATCGTGCTAAGAAATCCTTGAGCTTGTGTGTAATTTATTTGGAATTGAACAATAATTTCAGTCCTTCAATAAGGGATGGTCTTTGACTGAACTTGTTCCATCTGTAGAGGAAATTTCTCTTACATCAAACCTAGTAAGAAAAGTAGAATCAGCCCTGCAGGTGACTCCAATTGTTGTGTATTTTGTCAGAGAACCAGAGAACTTCTACACTAATCTAACTACCTGGGTCTATGAAGAAGTTTACTTTTTTTTTTTTTTTAATATAGTGAACTTAAAAGACTTCTTTGGGACTCATTTCTTCTTTATAGTTTAATACTTTGGCTGATTTTTGCTTTGTTGTGTGCGTATTTTGATACATGTTGGAATTTGCCTTCTGTTGAGGCTCCAAATGCTGATAAGTCAGTGGTGACTGCTGTGAATTGCGGCATGTGACTTTCTTGAGCAGTGTCTGAGTATTCTGTGTGGAGGTCACTTTTAGAGAAAACAAATAGAATTATACAGCTGCTTCTGTCATTATTCTTAGCCAGAAAGATATGTTACAATTGAAAAAACATTACTACTGCTTCTAACATTTGGAATCAAACTCAAGATGTGGCAGAACTATTTATAGCACAAATTAAAAGTTGTACTTACAGTTGTCAAAAGTTGTACTTGTAATGATTTTAGTGTTATAACATGATGTGAGGAACAAATGTAATATAACATGGAGTTCATAAGAAGCTGTCTTCCTTTTTACAATACTATTTTTAGGGTGCTCCAAGCAGTTTTAACGGTGGCCACCTTCCTTCTTTTTTACCTACAGGTGCTTAGATGTTAGAATTAGAAAGTTAAGAGGGTGTTGAAAATATTAAATGTACATAATATACTTAGAGGCAAAACCATCTGAACAGATTAATACTGAAGAATGGCAGGCATAATAAAATCTTAGTCATGTTCTGCTCTGCAGTTTACATTTACATACTTATTGTATACAATCCTAACATGAGTATTTTCCATGATGCTGATAATTCAGCCTGTCAGTTTAGTGAGATATGGCTGACAGAATCCTAAGTGCATCTCTCTGACCAAGTGCAAGCTGGGAGCAAGGGAAGAGAAAGCTTAGTGGGAGATAAATATCAAGTGTCAATTGATCACCTGGAATTTTCTATTCTTATGTATTTCACATTTTCTCTGAATATTGATGTAATGGTATGTGTATATATATTTATGTATATTAAAGCAAACTAGAACCCTATCCTGGCTGGGACGAGGGCTCAGAAGGAAGATTTAAAAGCTTAAGTTCTCTTTTTGACTGATATTCACCTGTTACGGGATCTTAAGCAAGTCACTTCTGCTTTGTCTTTTGCCCCTTTGTCTTTCTTGTCTTTTTAAACTGTGACTTTTGAAGGTCAGCGATTTTCTCTTATTATATATTTTAAAGTTCCTGCGTAGTAATTTCTTAAACCTACCATAAGCCTCTAAGTGCTACTGTAATGTAAATAATAAATTATATATTATTATTACATGGGTGATCTTAGAGACATGAGTAACCAAATTAAAGTAAATGTGACTACTCATGCATAAAGCTGTCTGAGGAAAATTTTGGCAGGAGTGGTGCATACCATAGCCATACCAATTACACTTCCCCACAGGAAACAAAGGCTTCCACATGCATGTAGCACATATATATATATAAAGTCTTCATCAGTGTTCTGCAGTCTCAAGTTGTGCATCTGCCCTTATATTCTTAATCAAATGCACAAGCGGTATTATAACAATGGGGTAGATTGTTTAAAACACATAGTAAAAGTTAGGGAGACTAAAACCAGATAATATTAGTATAAATTGTAAAGTAGACATGGCATAATTTTTAGCCCTTCCCTTAGATAAGGCACAAACCACCCAGGAAGTAACAGAGACTAGAAGCATACTGTGAAAATTGCCAATATTGTCCAGTAACTCCTGGCAGATGATCAGCCACTAGGAGCATTCTTGACTCTTTCATAGAAGAATAAAGACTGGAAAAAAAGTCCTGCAGGTGTTAACCAGCTTTGCACTGTGTGGCAGATTGCTTTGTAACCATCAAAGCAACAAAAACGAATGTAACATTCGTTGAAATAATACAGGCATTTCCCACATTTTTGACACAAATAGTCCTGCTGGTGGAGTTAAGTGGAACATTCCTTTCAAGCTTGTCATTTTACAGTTGGCTTCTCTACTTGCTCTGGCAGGACCAATTTTTGTACAGGCATTTGTACTTGTGGTAGAGATGCAGATATGTGTCTAACATTAGAGTTCAAGCGCAGCCTGAGTCAGCCTCCCCTCATCACACCTGTGTTGGAGCCAGTAATGCTGCTCCTCTAAATGAGATGTGCAAATTCATTGTCTGTGTGACACAGTGCATCAGATGCAGATCATGGTGTTTAATTAATTTGCTATCACTGGCTTGCACCTTAAACCCTAACAGTAACATAGCTGAAAGAGGAAGATATTTTGCATTATCTGCAGCATGGAGGTCAGTGGTCTTTTGTTCCGTGCCCATCAAGACAAGGTCTGGGATGCGGTATAAGAAATAGCTAAAACATTGTCTGCTTGAATGGTCCCACCCCTGCTACAATTAGTGAAGCTGAACCAGCTTTGCTGATAGATATTGTGGGGTTTAACTGAATGAAAAATCTGACTTTGGACACATTTGGGAGAAGTGTTGAAGGAAGCTTCAGTTTCTGATGTGCTGCATTTAACAATAAAAATTTTGCCTATTTGAAATTCTGCAAGGCTTTAACTTATTTTCTTGATATCTATTTTAATATGCCCACACTTGCATAAGAACTCCGTCAAATGGAAACGAAGTGGATAATTTGACATGTTTTAAAATACCTATTTCAATGGATTTCTCTTAGGTTTACATTTAAAATACGTGTTTGATTTGAATAATAAATTAAAAGGTCATTTATATTTTATTTTTTTTTAATCTACAGAGATTTTAAAGAGTTATTTCATATTATTTATAAAATATATAATAATTATATATAATATATAATAATTATAATGTATAATGATTGTACAATAATTATATAATTTATTTTATTATACAATATATTATTGCCAATACTGGATACATAGAGAAAGAGTGTTTTGCAGTTAGCATTGCTATCCTGACCAGCTAATGATTGAAACAGTAGCCAAAACATTATAGCCTTTTTAGTTAAGGACAGAATTTTACTCTATCACAATTCTGTGAGACTTACTGACACAAGTCTTGGCTTTATTTCCTCCTTGTTGACATTCAAAGCAGATCTTCTGAATGCATGATGTGTTCTGTTGATTTTGAACAGCTAATTATTTCTGACAGGTGTTTTTAAGTTTTTATCATTTTTTTATATTTTTTTAAATAATTTCCAATTTTTTTTAGAAGTAGTTTGTGGCTAATTTAGTGATACAAGATGTACTGTCTCGAATTGCTGTACATCAGTGAACAGGATAAAGAATGCAGAGCAGAATAATATAAATAATATAAAAAAATTATTTTCTTGTGTCAACACAAGTCATATGAATGACAGGATAAAAGAAAGCCATGAATCAGACATGGAATGTCTATTTCTAGTGTGTGAAAACAATATTTATCACAGTTTCTATTGTGCATACCTGTCTGAGCTGGGTAAAGCTGCAGTAGCAAACATTCAAACTTGTGAAGGCAGTGTTGAAAATTAGAAGTTTGCTTTGCTTACAAGATTCCTACCAGTGTTGTTCATAAATGCAAAAAGTGGAAAAGCAGTGGTATCAGAGAATAGAGAAGGGGCTGGGATAGTCCTGAAGCCAGAGTTCTGTAGTTATAATGTGATAAGCAAATAGTTTTACTTTTTGAATCAGGATTAGTTATCTGGAAGTCACACTTCCAGACTATAGAAAACTTTAATGAAATAAAGTCTAGCTGAACCCTGACAAGCTATGCGATGTCATTTCCAAGCTTGTTAATGTTTGGAGAAGTGCGTTTTATGGCCAATATCACAGCACAGTGAGACCTACAGGCATTAGGTAATTAGCATGTTAAATCAATTTCACTGGCTGGAAATGCTGATTGGGTTAACTCTCCACATTACATTACTAACCTACTTTGGACAAATTAAAAATCTATTATTTGAGTCTCTGATGAATACACCTACAGGTATCATAGCTGCCATGAAGCAAATTAATTACACGTGAAAAGTAAAAGTTTATACTAAAACATAGTGGTGCTTTGTGTTGTATGATGTTTTTTTTGTCACAGTAATCTCCTGCTAAGAGAGGTCACTGTGTTGGATAAAATGAAACTGGATTTATGGGAATGGCAGTCAGTCCTGCAGGTCTGGATACAAAAATGCAGCCATGTAATAATGAAATTGCAAATATCCATACCCTAGGCGCTGGGTGGAAGGATTTCACTAGTATGTCCAGTTGATGGTCATGCATTAGGTTTATATTTCTCAGGGACACAGAAGTCGGTATCCCTGGGCGTGAACTTTAGGTACCTAACTGAAGCCCAGTGGGATGCATCGAGGACACTGTGTCGAACTACAGTAATTTAAGCAACGTAGTGCAAAGATAATTGCAGCTTGTGTAGGCTTGTGTTTTCACAACGTAAAACGTATGCGCTTATATATACCACTAATCAAACAAATGCACTTTTATCAGACCCAGCCCTGCATTATGGCCAGCTTTGCATTATTATCAACTTTTAAATATTTCCTCAAAGCAGCATTGTCAAAGTTCACGTCTGGTGCTAAAAGAGCACTCAGACTGGACTGGAGGTAAAGAAACTGACGGTTATAGCTAAAATACATTTGAGTTTTTGAACAGCAATTAATTTTGTGTTAAAATGAATGCAAAGTTCTGTAATTGAAAATCTATTAGCATAATGAAGGCATATCAGTGATCTGAGCTAGCAAATGCTTCATGTTAAAGTGACAGAGCTAATGAGCTGCTTAAGTGATTTTTCTTTGCAGATACTATCGGGGTCAAATATGTTCCTGGAATAAATTCTGAAAAGAATGCATTACTTATATTGCTGTCCTCTTAAAGTTGTACATCATTCTCATTCTTTCTTTGGCAATATGAAAAAAAAAAATTACTTTTTTACAAAAATTGAGAGAATATTTTTTGAATTTGATTAGTGCTTCAATAAAAGGTCAAAATACTTTGGATCAAATTCTCTGCTAGTGTAAAGTGGTGTCCTAAACTCAAGACAAAAGCTCTATGCGTTTCCTCATGAATATGTTTTCTGATGATTTTCTGTGTTCATGGTAAATTCTGGTGTATTCACATGGCTCTCCCTGCGCCGCTGGTGTATGAACAGCTCTTTTGCCCCTCAGAGGTTCTGTGCAGGACTCCCTGCTCTCTAGCTGTGTGACCAGCAGGTCTGCTTCTCTGCCCTCAGAGCTGCTCGTATTGATGTCAGTCCCACACCTGGTTTAAGGACAGAATTTTCTTTTTTTATTTTAAAAAAAAAAAAAAGGACAGACAAATAGCTCTGGTTTTAAATATGATGTGAAACATGCAGTGTGTGTCAATAGAACATCAGCTTTTGCTGGTAGCTAGCAGTGAAGATGGTAACTGAAGATTAAAGCTTTTCTTTTACATAGAATAAGAAAAAGCTGGGATCTGTGAGAAAGTTGTGGAAAAATACTTACTTCGTAACAGCAAAAAAATAGCTAAAAAGGACTGTTTTTCAAAGATGACATGAAACATAAGACCAAAAATAAAAGAAAAAAAAAATTATCAAGTGTGCATTTTTCTACCCTTTATGTTCTTTACTGTTTTATCCATACTTCAAGGTGAAAGTCTTCAAACAGTGAATTGGATTTAATTAGTATAAACCAATATAGCTTCACAGAGAACGTCACTATTTTCCAGTGTAATAAGGGAACTAAGGAAAACCTGTAGCTGCTAACCATCTGAGCCAACTGTTTGAGGTTTTTCATAAGGCATCTGATTTATCTAAAGTTGAGGAGTTACCTGCAAGATGGATGGGTGTTTCTTGATTTAAAATGTCAAGTGAGGGAGTTGGTGCAACATTAAACTAATTACTTAGCCCCCTGACACTAGACTAAGGAAAGTTTGTATTTGAAGATTGGATGGTTCATATAATTTTACAAAACACAAAATACAGTAAGTGTATTCTAGTGGAATTATTTTGTGGAAATATCTGCCTTTCTGCTGTGCAGCTGTAAGCATGATTTCTAGCAGCAGGTGAACTGATGTAATGTGATTGATTGCAGGTTCCCTCAAGAGCTGAACATGGGGAAGATCAGTGCTGAAATCATGTGGACTCTGTTTGCCCAGGACATGAAATACGCTCTGGAAGGTAATTAGAACAAACTATTAATTACACTAGAGAGTTCACCAAGGCTGATTGCCATTACAAATCACACCCGGTGTCAGATTTCTGTGGGGGGTAAGAGTTTTCTGACATACTTGTTTAAGATGTTGAATAGGTTAGTGAAAAAGTGTTGTAAAGAGAGAAAATCATTGCACTGCGACTGTATGAAGTTATCTGTGGAAGAAGGAAACTGTAACTTGAAATGCTACTTATTATTACCTAAATCTAACAAAATCATCAATGTCCAGAGGACCACAAATATGCCTGCTAGAGACCATCGTAAGCATTCCATTTTTTCTTGCTAGCCGAAAATTGCTAACTTGCCCATAAAAACATTTACAGAATGAAGTTATGGAGAAAACACACACAGATAGTTAAACATTTTTGTGTTCAAAAGGCAGGTTATATTCATTCTAATTCCAACAGAATCAAATGCAGTTTCCTTTTATTCTTTAACCTGTGGTTAACCATAGCTAAAATATGCTTCTTTTCTCTATAACACATAATCTCCAACTAATGGTTTCAAGCCTACTTATTAAAATAGGGTTATTGCAGAAAATCAAATAAAAATACGTGCATGAAACTTTTTTAAAAAATACTGAAGAGAGGGAATTAAGGAAATAGTCTTAATTAATGATAGAAATATTGCCAGCCCATATACATGTATTCACACAAACTTTTAGATCATTATTAAAATCCTGACTCTTGAAAATAAGTTCATAAAACTCTGTTGAACCATTATTTATTTTTGCAGAACAAATGGCGTTAGCTGAAGCTCACTAATTTTCTTTACCTACTAAACAGATTTCAGGTTAAAATGTGAGAGAAATGCAAGAGGATATTGGTTTCCATCTGAGTACAGAGTTTCCATTAGCGTGTAGCTAAGATGAATTGGAAACTAAAGGGATCAAATCTGAATTTTATCAATAAACTAGTTTTTTGCATTGAAAGATATGTAATAAAATGCATTCTGTTGGTCTTGTACGTATACAATCTTTACAGAATTTCTCTTCATAAAGTAAAAATTGTTATTCAGAGAAAGAAAGGATTTATAGTGCTAGCCAATTTTTTTTTTACTTCCTCAGCAGCAGAAACAGCTAATTGTGATTTTTTAGGTAAGCAAAACTCACATTGTCTTTAGTCAAGCCTGCTATTAACTAAGAGCAAGTCTGTTAGTGGTGAAAATAAGTATGAGATTGGATTTAAACAGCAATGCAACTCTACAGGCATAAAGAATTTTTAAAAAGGGAATATTTGAAGATTAATTTCTGTATCGTTTGCTCCAGAATGTCTAATGTGATAATATCTGTGTGGTGATACTTTGATGATATTGTAGACTTTTATGATGATAAAGAAAAAGCAGGAAAAGATGAGTGCCTAGAATGGCTATTAATGAAAGAATTATTTTGTTCATTTGCTGTTGTGTTACTCTGTTTTGTTAGTTATATTATTTGGATGTTTAATTTGCACATCAAAACAAAAAGATAAAAAGAAAGCAAGGAATGAATTACAGGAGCAGTGATTATAATACGTTGAATGACAACAGAAGACATAGAATCATAGAGTGGTTTGGGTTGGAAGGGACCTTAAAGATCATCTAGTTCCAGTCCCCCTGCCATGGGCAGGGACGTGAGGAATCAAATCCAAGATGTGGATAGAGAAGAGATGTTCAAACTAATATTGGAAGGTGCTGTTCTGTAGCCATATCAGAGTGAATCAGAAGTACAAGTTTGAGAAAGCTGATGTCAGGCAGGAGATAATCCTTTGAGAGCCAAAAGCTACCAAGAGCTGAGAAGCATGAAAACCAAAAGCCACTATTTTGGATTAAAACATATTCCTGGTTACATCAGTGAGAACAACCTTGTATCTGGAGAGGCTGTAAATCAGGAACAGGTATTAGAAGGTGGCGGTTCATTAACTCAGTGTTTTGATTGCATTTACAGATAGCTAGTGCAGATTAATGAGAATTTCTAGTAGCCATTATATTGTTGTGCGTTCATAACTTTGAATGTATAGTTATGCTCTGCACACAAACATCCCTGAGCACCCCAGTGCTTGCAGTGCTTTAGCGATTGAACTATAAATATTCTGTACTGCAACAAGGTAAGTCATGAAAGAAATTTCACTCTCTTTGCTAAGTAGAGCATACTGGTCACTCAAAAGGCAGCTTCAGATCAAGTCATGGTTTGTTCCTTGGTTGTAAAGAACAGAATAGGAAGCTCTTGAGAAAAAGTTAATTATACAATATATGAACTGTGAATGGTTGGGCTGGGTCAGGATTTTAAAACAAATGTTATTGTTAAAATCTTAATTCTGTAGAGAGACATACAGAGGACTCATTAGGAGGCACTTGACTTTATACATCTATTGGAAATCAGTCCCTGTGTATGGTCTCATCTCTGTGTTACTTTGGATACTGTCTTCCTGAGGAGAATAAATGCCATTTTTGTCATTAGAAATGCTAAGTCACTCCCAGAATCTGTAGTGAAACAGTTCCTGTGAATAAATAATAATTAGAGGAAATGGAAATCAATTATAAATTATTATAAATATACATAATTTCACCTTCTATGGTTTCATTCCAAAACAGGAACCTCAATAAATCTAGTCACAAAATATAGAGCAGCACGCTGTTTCTCTCTCCAGCTTTGCTGTATTTTAAATCATTAATTATTTCCATGGATATTCTACAAACTGAGTTTGATTCAACTTGAGTTCATTGTTAATGGCAATAAAATTTTTTCCTTCAAATTCTACAAGATTAGGAGCAAGGCCTTAAATATGGTCACACTCCACCCTCATGGTTTTAATGGTGTTCATTAAAATGCACTGCATTCTGCTAATGCCAGTCGCCTTCCAAATTATTAACGTAGGCTACCATCTGTGCATATATGTTGTCCAGGGCTGCGATTGTAATCTTTGCCTGATTCAATTTAGTATTAATCTCCTGAAGCAGCATCTTTTGCGTTATAAAGTTGATTCCTTTCTGCATCTCATCAAGAAGTAATGAAATCGTCCATCATCATTTGCAAAAGGATTGCTGATATGATAAAAAAGGTTAAATTAGCTCATCCAAGATCCTGTTTCTGGTTTTTCCCACCTTATATATTCCCAAATATATCCAGCCACTCTCATCAGCTTAAATTTGGGAAATGAGTGTCATAACTCCATTCTCTAACAGAAGACCAATACTGAAACACCCTACGTACGTTCCTTTTTCCTGAGGGCAGTTCAGAATGGCTGTTCAGGGGATATATGGTGCTGCAGCTGCCACGGGAGAGTCTCTGCTCTGCAGCAGTGCTGCCTCCTCTTTCGAGACAAGAGCCAGGGGGGCCTGCGAGCCAGGTGCCAGCAGCCATCACGCCCTCTGTCTTCTCTCCTCCTTTGATTCTTGCCCAGGACGGTCCAGCTAGGAGGCTGCTGTTGTGACATGGGGAAGACAGAACAGCAGCTTCCATAGCAGTGGCCTTGTGCTAGAGTGCAGTGGCTGCACATCTCTCTGGCTGCCAAGGCAGCATATTCGCGTGTGACAGGGTAGGTTGCTGCTGTCAGGGGAAACAGCTCGCTTTTTGGGTGAGGGAGGAAAGGACATCCCAAAGCACAGCTCAGGTCTCCATAGCTGCCGAGATCAGGGCTCCACTGTGCCAAGCTGACATGCCTTGCAAACAACACCGTACTAAAATCTGATATTGAGTTCATAACTTCATTCTAGATTTTCTTCCATTTTAAATTCATAACAATGTTTTTCTTTGGCATAGAAGTAAAAGTTTTATGCAAACTTTAATAAATTAAATCCAAAATGGTTCTACTTTTTCCTGATCTAAGGAGTCTGGGATTATTTTGATGTATAGATTTTGCACAGAGAAGGAATCAGATGTTTCTTTTTGAGAACTGACTTCCTTAGATCATTAGATTTGGCCCTTTTTTTTTTCTTTTTTGCAGGTTATTCATGAAGCAACAGTGATTTGTGTAATAGATTATAGATTATTGTTTGGCTTTTAGTTTATACAACTATATCTGAGCTTCTAGGATGCTAATATTTTTGTACTGTCTGATCCTCAAATTATTCTGTATTTATGGTACAAACAAATGAGAACAGAGAGATAATTGCACCAGCAGTGCAAGTGATTTGGTACTAACTTCATATGGTAAGAAATCTTTTCCTTTCCAAGTACGAAGATGTGAAGGTTAAAAGATAATGAGAGAGTAATGAGCTGAAATTAGACATGCAATTACAAAAATATCTTTTTTATTCTATGTTTTCAGAAATGTCTTTTTCAGATCTTTCATATTTCTAACTTTTTGAATAGGTCAGATCAAACATCCAAAGCTATCCAGTCTGTTAGAAAAAGAACATTCTAATTGCTGTTATTATGCTAATCTAATTATGGTAGTGGCCAGAAGTCAAGACCAGGATCAGGCCAGAAATGAATTGGCTGCTGTGTAAATACAGCAATAGAGAGTCTCAGTCCTGCAGAACTAACATGCTGAAGTGTCAGGCCTTATAAAAAGAGGAGAAGAAGGAAGTCATTACATTTTATGCGTTTAACATAGGTTTGCTTTTTAAGTTTGCCATTGTCCTCAATACATGCAGATAACATGTTCCTGTTTCTCCGACACATTCCTCTTTCATGACGGAAACCGATAAAGTGATTTGAAAAAGAAGAGGCAGGTCCATGAGTTGATGCTGAGCACAGAGACAGCATAGAAAAAAACCGAAAAGGCTAATGCTGCCCAGAGAAAGGTCACGCCATTTGGTGGCAGATTTCATGTCTATTTTCACTCCAACTTTAGAATTTACGAAGTTCCCCTTAAGACAGAATATAGCCTTAGCTTAGAGGCAGACTACAGAGCAGATTTGGCGAGATGGGGCTGAGGTTATGGAAGTGAGAACAGGGCAGCATCCACCAGAATGCAGGGTTTCGTCAGGGTATCACAATATGAAAATTTTTCATTTTAGTGACTCTCATTTTCCATTCACACATTTCAACAAATGTGTTCCACCCTCATTCTTCCAGAGACCTGAGGAATAGAGAGAGTCATGTGTAGTCTCATGGGGGACTCAGAGGGACTGTAAAGTCAGAGACAAGGATATTACAGTTGGAGTTAATAATAAACTTTCCTTTGGCATTTAATCAGTAAGATTGAAGGTGACATGATTGGAGAAAGAGGGGAATTAGAAATGCTCTTTGGTCAGCGTAACAGGCAGTGATGTGAGTAACAGCAGCTACATGCTCTGCGAGTGTTAGAATCCCGTGGAGTACCTATCACCTGCAACACAGAGATCCCCAGTCTTACCTAAAAAGCAGTGTAGCCATACCAAATGGCACTATTTTGTTTAAGTTAATTAGACCCACTAATTAAGACAGATAAAGTGGACAGAACTGTTCCCAAGAGCTAAGTTAATATTTCTTTGTGGCACTGTATTGTGCTGTATTGATGTGTCATCTAGCTTGGAACTACCTCAGAGATCTCTAGTGTGGAATGACCTGGCACTTGGGGGCACGTCCAGTATGTCATTTGGTCATTTCCTGACCCATTTTCTGTAATATTACGTACTGAACCATAATCAGAACAGTAATTACTACTGAATGTTTATACTGCAGTACAAGTCCACAGTAATCTTAATAAGTTAAAGCTTCTTTATTTCTGATTGTAGGTGTATTCATGCTGCCAGATGTTACTAGCAAAAAAATGTAGTGCATCAGTGAATGCCTGACTTCATTATTTAGTCTTAAAGTTGTCACTTGATAATAGCAGTGTATAATGAAAGCTCTGGCCTGATTTAATCTTCTTTTAATCACTGAGTATTAATCTTGTTCTGAAACATTATTGGCTCTTGCCCAGGCAGTCACTGATTATAAAACATTTGTGTATAAGCTTTTCCAGCGTTGCCTAATTGTGAGCAAGACAATTTTGCTAGTCAACATATACTAGTACTACCATGCTGGATAGGTCGTTAGGCTGTGAATGATGCTTTACATGAACCCTACACTGGTAAATAACTAGGGAATATTTATAGCTCACATGGCCCTGTCCTCTTTCCACAAACCAACGAGTTTAGCATGCAAGTAAAGGAGAACTGTTCTGTTCGGCTGAAGGGGCTCCTGTCACCTATAGGAGGAGGAAGAGGGCTCTGTTATGTACTAAGGGACAGTCAAGATTTCCTCTGTAGTTTATTGCGTATCTCAACCCAGAAGAATAATTTGCCTCTCCTTTCTTCCTGTCCTTGATTACTGTTCTTCACCAGTAAGATGCTACAACTTCATTGCAACTCACATTTTTACCAAAACTAGTTATGTCTTTTGTCTGAAATAATCTTATGGCTGGTATTAAAAAAAAAAAAAAAAAGAAATTAAGTAAAATCGTGACTTTGTCCCCACAGAAAGTCACTTAAAGGACCTGCGTTTTTCAGTCCAGTTCTGCATCTGCTGCTTGGAGAAAAGGTTCATCCTTTTCTTCCTACAGGACATTCCCCTGACACAGTCATGTAGTCCAGCAGCTAGGCCTTGGATTTCCCTGTCCTGTTTCTTGGGGGTTTTATTCCTCTCACCTCTGCGGAGTAGAGCTGGGTAATGCTCACCCAGTAGGAGTGGGACCTAGCTGCTGCATCTCTTCATGAATCCTGTGAGCTAACTGACCTGTGAATCCACTTATATTTTGGATTTCTTTCCTTTTAGAAACATTAACCAACGTCAGCTTTCTTAAAACAAAATATTTTTCTTTATCAACTAGAATAAAACATTTAAGTAAAAGAAAATTTAAAATAACAAGCAACCTTCATCCTATTTTTAATCCTGCCTATTCTTAAACTTTACACTAAGACACTTGGTAAAAGTTTTCGTCAAACAGCAAACAACTCTTCTTCTCCCAGCCTCCATTTTATTAAGTTGAAGACTCAGTCTTTTACTTTCAGGACTTTTCCACATATTCACTAGTCACTTTTTTCTCCTAAAGATACAGAGTTACATTTCCCCTTACGGGTAAGTGCATTAGTTCTAAACTAAACATTAGACAGTGGTTCCAGCATCCCCGGGAGAATAGGATAAATCCATTAAAACTGCTTATTTCCGCATTATCTTTTAATAAGCCTTAAGTGCAATTTGCTGAGTAACAATTAGAGAGCACCTCGGTGTTTTTTGCCTTTGCTTCTGCTTTACAGGCAGATCCAGACACAACACAGGTAATTATTAAACTGTAGCTTCATATTTATTGCTGCCTGATTATTCCCGTTTTGTACTTCGTTCTACTAATTGCTTATAAAATGCTACCATGCCTGTTTGGTAATGTTTTATGCTCACTTTGCACTCTTTTGACAAGCCAAAGAGAAATATTTTTCTTTATCTTCAGAACCAGGCCTTTAATCATGATCATAGATCTCATATCAGATATAATGGACCATTTCTTCTGCTCTGTTCATAGCTTGCATTTCCTTAGACTTTCTGTGGTCAATTCACGTACAAAGCAAGAATTCTACTGGCAGTAAAAAAGCACAATCCAGATTATTTCAGTCCTTGCATCACGTGCCTATTTCCTTCTGTAATCAATAGCAGCCGTGTGTATCCAAAGACAGAATTTTGCCTCCAAGAGTTTGTTCTTTGAATATTATTGATCTCATTTAGCTTTAATGGTACATAAATTTCACTCTGATGTGATATTGAGGGATAAAAGCTATACTGAGGTTGATCTTCCTAAATTAGTTGCTGTACTGGCATTTTTCTTTGTCTTAGTTGCAAGCAGGACAGAGCAAGTTTATGCTTAATCAAGCTGCATATCTTGCATCTTGAGTGGCCCAGTTGGTGATATACACATCCGCTTTTCTGGAAGTATTTGGCTGTGAAGTGGTAACTGATGACACTAATAGGCTAAATTTTCAATAAGGAGTAAAAAAGCAACCAAGTAATGTTAAGAAAATATCAAAATTAATTGGCCTAAAGTAATTTGAAATATTTAGGCAATGTAAGACAGTAGGTTAAAAATGGCAAATGCAATGTTTTGGAGTAGAAAAGAGGGTGGTTTGCAGCAGGTTCACATGTCCCTCCTGATCTAACATGTTACATCTTTTAGATAGTATGTAACATTAGTCTTTTATGCCCTTGAAGTTCCCACAAGCAGTTTACCTCTCCCAGAAAGCGATGTACAGCTTTGCCTTTTCGGATGCTGAGCAGCTGGCCCTGAACTCACTTGCACCCGCTGTGAAACGTGAAGTGAAGCAGAGCACTCCGAGCAAATGGCCTCTCACTTGGAGAGCTCCTCCTTGAACGTAAAGGGCAATGTCATATCTGCTTTTAAAGTGCACTGCATTAAGTCACGGATTGATTAGGCCACTTCCACTGCAGGCAAGAAGACAAAAAAGATCAGTAAATTCATTTTTTTCTCATGGTTCAGAATGAGACAGCGTGCCTTCCTTCCCTGGTCTCTGTTCAGTGAGGAAATATGATTCTGTGATAAAGAAATCTTCGAACAAGATCTACAATGCCTTTCATAGTTTATGTATGATCCCTCGGTAAATTCCCTCGGTCTCCCTATACCTCAGTTTCCCATTTGTAAAATGTAATAGCACAGCTTAATTACCTCATAGAGATGTTCAAGGTGTAATCCTTTGTGCAGTGTTCAAAGATATTTTGATGAAATTTTCCAAGTAGATGCAGAGAAAAGATGGAATATGTAGAACTCTCTTAGGAAAGACACAATATATTTTTAGAAGAATTAGAGGATGTTTTAGTTGTAAATCAGTTGCAAGTGCAATCTAAAAAAGAATGTAATGACAGAAATTTTTCCGTTTATTATATATGTCTTGACACAAAGAGCCCTTTCAGAAAGGCCAGTAGTATTTCACATTATCAAAATCAATGTAAATTATACATAATAATCAATTAGTTGTGTCCTGCTCTGTATTTCATTTAATAACCAGTGACTTCTATTGCCTTTAGCAAAGTACAAGAACCCTGGGATGAGATGTCTAGTAGAATGTAATGTTTCCTTCTAAATCAGTTATGAATTTTGTTGGAGTTTACGTTTTTCTTCATTTATGGCCTGATCCAGTATGTTACATTCAATCAGAGTCTTCCAGTTCATTTCAGCGGTACAGGGATTAAGTCTAGAGCACTGTTAGCATCATACCCGCGTCAGAAGAGGCAAGGGCGTAGCAGCCAACTCCTCTACTGTAGGGAAACTGCATTTGGATCAAGTACCCAAAACTTCGGAGCATCATACTGGTGTAATGTTTCCACAGTGATTCAGAGAGTGGAATACCAATTCACACTTAATCTATATCTTTCCTCACAGGACTTCCTTAAGAGCTCTTTGTCTACTACTCATACTCAATTTTTCCCATGCAAATGCTTCCTAATTATGTGACTGAAAGTTTGGTTTTCTGAAACAGCCAGTCTGAAAGAAATAGATGAAATAGGCAGCTGGTAGTCTCTAGAACGATCAGTAAATAATTATTGCAAATAATATGGAATTATGTCACAATGGATGAAAACAGCATCTGAGTTCTGACAGGAAATTTTGCAGTTAATCCAAACACAATTCCCTTATGCTTAGTCTCAATCATTTCTGTTTTAATAAACTGTAGTGCAATAGTATGTATGTAACAGTCAAGCCAACTGATCGTGTTATAATTAATTTGCTATACATAAATTTTCTTTGTAGTAGTTATTCATCTCTGAAACATTACCTTTAAAGCCTGGAAACTGGACAAGATTTTTTCCTTAGATATATCTATTTATGTATATCTGGTCAATTTGTTCATTTTTTCCAGACAAAATTCCTTCTTGCAGTTCTTGTTCATAAAGACTTGAAATATTCGTTCAAACCACCTCAGTAGAATCCTTCAAGCATCTTAACCGTGTGTTGTTACAAAAACGGTGGCTAGGAAACTGCTGTAAAAAAAAAATTCGCTCTCAGCTTTTGTACCTAAATAAGAGAAAATTAGAGTTGAACAAAATATCAAATTGATTACCTGAATATTTAAAACTTACATCCTTTATGAAGGTTGTTAGATTACCCTTTTTTCCATTCTTAGCAACTAACACATACCAAAAATTACATGGATACTCAGAGCGATGGAAAAGGATTCTGTGGTGAAGAGGATTCTATTGCAGTTTGTTAAATGTCATTATGTCTTCAGCGTCCAGTAAATGTTTCTGCTTAGTAAGTCATCGTTAGGTCTTTATTGACAAAATACTATGACACTGCAAACATCAGACAAAAACATAATAGTTGTATTGCAGCTTCTTTTTGTTTGCTGCCATAAGAAAATCTTCTCGGCTTTCTTTAGCAAATGTTGGGAAAATGAGCAAGAAATCAAACATGATTCCAAAGTATTGCTGTTTGGTCACAGGTCTGTGAGGGAAAGTACCTTGGATTATAGTCCTTCTGACAATGTCTCTTTGTACATTTTTCTGTAAAATAACAATTTTCAGCAATTAGATTATTTGCTAGATACAGTGTCACCAGGTCAGTGGCTGATTTCATAACACACCAAACACATTTGCATATATTAATGCATTCCACATAATAGTGTTTTAAAAGAACCTCTCTTCTTTCTTGGTTACACAAACAGCACCTGAACAGAAGATTTTTACTTTTTCTTTGTCAGTGCTCTTGCTTACTGGCAGTCTCCTTAAAGGTGTTACTGTAATTGTAATTTGTACAACTGAGATGGAACAACTCTTTATACAGTTTTGGCTGTAGTTACAGTGTCTGTTACTGCAAATCTGTGGAAAGCATACGTGCATTAGAGCATTACCCCAAGGAGAAATTAAAAAACCCCACAGTGTAATCAATACTGTAAAAAAAGATGCTCTTTCTGGAGCTGTGATAGATAAAAGCAGCTGAAGTGTCCCGTGCACACAGATTACAGTTTACAGATTTTACAGTTTACAGAAATCTTATCAGTAGTTCTTTCATTGATTCATGATATGGTAATGTAGAATAATGTGCCATTATCACTAACGAGAACTGCAAATATCCTTGTTATGAAACTCACTAGATTAATAGATGCTTATAAAAATATGCTGCACTACAAGGAATGTTTTATAAAAGCAGCAGCCCAAAGAAAAGATTAGTAATACTAGGTTTACTATACTGGAGATTCCCTTATCTAGAATCAATTATGAGAAAGGTTTCATGAAAGGTCTCATTGAGTATTTCTATCATAATCTCTGCTGATCACACCTGCACAGCTTACAATTGGTGGGTTTAGTTCAAGGCTGACTCAGTAATTTTGCAAAGCAAGGATGGACTTTTTTAGAAGGAGTTGTATAGTGCAGCTACTATGTTTGTCTTTCAGAAAGTCCAAAATGCCTGTATCTGTATAGGAAAACATGGTGCCACCTTTCCATCAGGGAAAAAAGACACAGATCTCCAAACTGCATACATATATCCCCTGTTGTCTGACATTTGCATTAACTTGTGTAAATCTTTCAGAAATTAAGCAAGCAATCTGTGGGTCCTAATCTAAATTTAGAATGCCTACAATGATGTTCCTATGCTTTCTAATGAAAATCCATGGTTACTGTAGATAAACCCATCTAGTAGCATCCAGTTAAAATTGTCATGAGCTGACTCATATGGACACCTGTTTTCTCTTTCTTTGTTTTATATAAACTGAGGAGGTAATATGCATGGATACAAAATGGCTTTGTAGATCGTGTGAAGTATTTTCAGATGTTCTCACAGGTGAATATGAGGAACTGAGGATGCATTTTTCACTTATAGGTAACTACAGGTAACATCCTAGGAGTCTCTTTTGAAATATTCTTTCCAAGGTACAATAACCTGGAGAAAAAACTTCAATTATTCATAAGTTACTTTTATGCTCATTTTTAATGTGTTGTAATTTAGATCTTAACTTAAAAGAGAAAATATAAATGAATGATAGTGTACCAGTTGTACCTTCCTGGACCGGTTTGCCCATCGTTGGCAGCAGCTCATTTCTAAAATTGAAATTAGCATTTGCTTGGTTTGTGATACTGTAGCGAACACTCTTAAATTGCATTGTATAATCTAATAACTCATTCATGCAACACTTGAATGAAAAAATGCTATTCGTTTCAGAAATTCCACTCTACTGGGATGCAATATAAGACAGATTTTTCTTAATAATGACTTAAGCAGTAGATGTGCAGTGAATTTGATAGCAAGAAGATAATTATTATCAGCCAAAGACTGCTATCGCTTGGAAGAACTACCTTTTATTGCTTGGTCATCTAGCTGTCTGCAAAAACAGATTGTGGAAAAACTCCTACCAGAATAAAAAACACCAAGATTCCTCAGGTCTGTAGAAAGTAAGAACCATGAGAGTATGCATACATATTTATCTCTGTTGGTTCTGTTTAAGGCTATTAATGAATGATATTATGCGAGGGAGAATTTGTAGTACCCTCAAGCAGTGATTGGGCATGAACAAATGCAATGTTTAGACAGAAACTGATTTACTGATTTTTCTGGAGTGTGATGAAAAGGCACTGAAGGTGCAGATGCTAACACAATGCTAAAAAGGCAGTAAGAGTCCACAGGGGCACTTCTTAAGCTGATTTCCACAAAACTTAGTAATTCACTGCATAATAATATATTTCTGAAACAGTTATTTCTTGTACAGCATGATGTTACTAGAGTGCTCATTTAGCATAACATAACTAAAAATTTCCTGTTAAATGTACCTGGTCAGATCTTAAAAACACAGAATGTGTATTTCACAGTGCACTTCCACTGACAGAAAAATGAGTGGTATATTTGGGTGTGTGTATGACAGAGGATGGGATGGTCCTGCTGTTCTATAAAATCAGGTTCATATCCAAATGTATATGAAAACTTTGTGTAATACAATATTATGATGCAAGCAAAGTAAGGAGCCAAAAGGTTCTTTGAGAGAGGTGAGTTCTTAATACATACTATTTACACAAGAACATCATTCCTGACAAGCATCTGTATTAGGTCACTTTTTAAGGGAGCTGTGAGATTAAGAGATGGGTCTTTTCCTGAAGGAAGAATGTGCAAGTGACCAGACACCTCAAACAGATAAGAACTGTGGAAATTTGAGGAAGCTGTGAGCAGTAAGTGAAGGAAGGATTACTCTGCCCAAGATTTGTGGATCCATCGTTTCATGCTGTGGGAACAGGAAATGACAGACTTGAGCAAAGACAACGTGCCCGTTTGCTAATGGAGGGAGTGAATGGAGCTGTCGAAGGCAGCTGGATGGGAAAGACTGCAGAGCATTGTGGATAAGCTCAAGTAAGGATCATAATCCTGGAAGAAAGATGGACATTTTTTCCAAACCAATTAAATCAGACGTCAAAAATGCAGAAGGTGGTTACAGGTGGCTCCGTTACTCCTGCCGCCCATGACCATCTGCATATCCATCATGCTGAAAACAAGAGGACACTGAGAAGGTGGAGAAGCCCATTTGAAAAACTTCAAAAACACGTTATTAACCCAGGCTATCTACTTGTGCCATGTATAAATTAGATGGCTGCAGAGCTGTGGAGTTGTCTCCTCTTTCTTTTTCTTACCTGCGTGTGATAAGTGCAGCCCATTTTCTCATGCAGATTTCACAGATTCATGTAACTGGCATTTATTTTTGTTAGGTCATTTGGCTACTACACAGCTACAGCCATCTTTTCTAGCTTGACACCTGACACGGCTTCTTAACCGTTCTGCAACAACCAAAGAAGCACTGAAGGAACAGGAAGTTAGCAGGTTTGTGGGTTTTCCTCACTGCAGTGAAGAGAGTTGAAAAGCCGAATGACAACCGCTCTGCTGTTTTGTTTTGTTTTGTCTTGCCTAAGGGTACTCAGAACCTGAAGGTTGAGACTGTGGGTACTACTACCTCTAAAAAAATCAGACTAATTGTGCTTTAAAATGCAATACTGTATTATTATGTCACCAGTGCATTGAGGCACAGCAATGTTATTTACTGTTAGAATGCTATTAAATGCTTTTATTTCAACTTCTATTACAGAACATGAAAAGCAGCGATTATGCAAAAGCACAGATTATATGAATTTGCACTTCAAAGTGAAATGGTTTTATAATGAATATGTGCGAGAACTCTCTGCTTTCAAGGATGCAGTAGCTGAATACTCTCTGTAAGTAGTGTATAGAGACGTTTCCCATGAGTTTCGGCTTGATGTAAAGTTTATTTTGGTCAAATATTTATGCTTAAGTTTGTGCGAGATCTCAAGGTGTGTAGCACTGACAACTCTTTGCTTTTTGCACTTCCTCCTCTATAATTCTTCCTTCTATCAAATGAAGTAGTCCAGGTATTACAAGTTACAAATTAGCTATATTAGCTAATTTGTATATTAGCAATATACAAATTAGCTATTTCATAGGACTCTTTATTCAACTGTTGTAACTGCATCTTTTCATAGATGACAAAATATTTTGGTCAGAAGGTATGAAATGTGGGAAAAGTGGGAGTATTTGTAGAGGGCCCTTCATTTGTGCATTTGTTTCAAAGATACAATGCTGATGAGATATACAACTGAAATTATTCTTACTGCATTGGCTTAATATTCAGCTGCTGTTTTCATTTTCACCTTTCCTCCTGCAATCAATACGTTCAGTCCTGTCCTTTTATATGAGCTATTCTTACACTCATTCCTTCATCTTCTGCAAGTCTGCAGATTTGCCAAGATGGTTTGGGGCCTTTTATTGCTTTGATTTTTTTTTAAATAAACTAAATAAAAATAAAACACAGCTGATGATTTATTAAAGCAAACTTTTCTTCAAGTTATATCAAATACAAATAAAAATAAACGTGAACAAAAACCCAATATTGATAATAGACACATTTTAAAATAAAATAAAAAAAATGTGCAGAATACGATCCCCTGCAAAACGTGGAAGCATTTCTCTTGTGGCTACTGCTAATTTTACATCACTGGGATAGATGAGTTAGCACATTGTGAAACTGAAGCCTGAAAGACCTTTTGGTAGCCACAGTGTCTTCGGCGACAAAAATTTTTCTAGGGTGATAGACTTTTTAGCAACAAGAACAGGTGTTGAGACACAAGGAGCCAAAGTGCTGGATTGTATGGCAGTATGGCATCTCTTCTTGCAGGATCTTTATGAAATGTACTTACTTTACAAAACCATTTTTAATTTTCAGGTGGTTCGAACCATTTGTCATTCAGTGGCTGGATGAAAATGAGGATGTCTCAATGGAATTTCTTCATGGAGCACTAGAAAGAGACAAAAAAGATGGGGTGAGCCTTTTCTTTTTAAAGAAAAGTGTAAAGAAAGTACTAAGGCAGTTACTTAGTATTGCAAAATCAGAAGTACATTTGCTCCCACAGTATCCTTGTTAGACCTCACAAGATACAGTGATACAGTCAGTAACAGTTCTTGGAAGATAACCCTATGGAGAAATTCCAGCTGCCTAAATTCCCCATGGACTTCAATCTATGGTTTCAATAAACTCTGAAGGAATAAACTCTGTCATGAAAAAGAATTCTGTTTTTATTTTTAAACTGTTTGAAAGTAATAGAAATGTGAAAAGCCATATTTCTCAGTATTGTCAGTGAGAGGTTTGTTTGGGTTTTTTTAATTTTGTTTTTATTACTTTTTTATAACTCTGGGAAGAATTAGAAGTGTAAGAAAATCAGTTAATATGGTTTTGATCTCTGAACAAGTATTAACTCATTTGAACATTTCTCTCTAGTTTCAGCAAACATCAGATCATGCCCTCTTCTCTTGTTCTGTGGTTGATGTCTTCACACAGCTCAATCAAAGCTTTGAGATTATTAGGAAACTGGAGTGTCCTAATCCCGAAGCTCTATCTCATTTAATGAGAAGATTTGCAAAGGTAAATTAAAATCAATGTATCTCAACTAAGTTTCAAAGAGAGTGACATTGTGTTGCCATGTACTTAAAAGCTAAGTAATTCCAATGTTGTTTAGAATCAATCTTTTCTATCTCTGACTGGGATCCTTACAAAGACACGCTGTCAGTGGCTTAGACTGTTTTTCATCTACTTTGTCAAATTCTTTTACCAGTTTGAGAAGTTATATCCTCTCTGAGATTTCATATTTATGTAAGTTATACAACCAGTTATTATTATTGCTAAATACTGATTACACTTCCATTAATAGAGCAATTCTGTGAAATGCAATTATGTAATTAGTCAGCACAAGGGAAGGAAAAATTCAAGGTATGGCAGTAAAATATTGTTGGTTGAAGCCCTGAGGTTTGATAAACTCAACATTGTTAGACCAGCTGTATATATGGATTGTAACATTTCCTCACAAGCTTTAGATTTCTGTTATAGTCCTGATGGCTTTAAAAAAATTTACATTTATATTTATTCCTGTTCTTCCATTGCAACAGTTCCTCATTTGCAAACAAAGTTCCTATTTACATTATTATTGTAATGTGAGCATATATTGCCAGGCTTTGAACAGTGCTCCGTTGGCCTTATTTTTCCTTTATATTTTTAATCTATGGATTGTCACACTAGAGCATTTTTTGAGCTTTCTACTGTTCCACTAAGTCTGTAGCACATTGCAAGGAGTAGAGCTCTCAATGCTTCTGAAAAACAGTATGACTAAAATTAAAGTATCTCTGCTATTGAAGATTACGTTACATTAAGAACCCACCATCTGTTGTGCAGGGATTCGAAAATGTGTTCACAGGATTGCTTATGTTTTTCTAAAACAATACTATATATTAAATTTTTTAGCACCTGTAAAATATAAAATTATATATAAAGCTCCTTTTTTCTGTTTGTTTTATTATTTTTTCACACGATGAAATTTACCATTTAAAAAATTCTTCTTCTCTCCTAGACTATCAACAAAGTGCTTCTTCAGTATGCTGTAATTATTTCAAATTACTTCAGCTCATACTGCGATAAAGAAAATGTGGTGAGCAAAAAGTTGTCTTTTGTTTCATCCTCAGAAATTACCTTTAAATGACTTACTGTACTTTTTAAAAATGTAATCACTTTTGTATATGAGAAAAAGCATGATTGGAGGAAGGGATTTTTGGTTTACTTTATTTTTTGATACGGTCAGCATGTTTGCATAGCTGCTTACATTGCAGTGTAAAAGCTGGAGTAGGTGGAATTAGTTACAAATCCTAGTTAATAATTTCATTATTAGAGTAGAAAAAAAATTACAAGATGACCAGAAACCCCCCCTGGATAACAGCCTTATACAATAGTGAATATATCCTCATCTTTTTCTTCCAAACAGAAGAAAATATTTTTGTTTGAGTTTAATTTTGCATTGGCTTGCTTCTCTTCATCAATTTATACCTTAGAGAGTTTATAAGATCCTTGTTTCCTGCACAGGGAGAGCACGCAGGCTTTTCTGCTCCTGCCACTCAGTCTGTGCTTTATCCATGCAGCAGTGAAAAGAAAATCGTGCTATTTTGTTGCCTCACTGCTTCTGAGGTACTCCCTAATGAAGGGCCAGATTGCCATGGCCTCAGAAATAAATGAGATATAGGCACTGAAGATATCATTAAGCAAATCAAGACATTACCAGTAGCTCAACATAACAAAGGAAAATCGTTCTTGCAAACTGACTTTTCAGTATCATTGATACTCAAATCAGAGCCTAGTACTCACCAGGCTGGCAGCATTTAGCAGTCTCTCTGCTATATTTAGTAGCGTGTTGTACAGATCTATCAGTTCTGCAATTAGATAAATAACTGCAGCACCATCCTCACACCATTCACCTCTAGAAGTACAGCCCTTACATAGCTCATACACAGATCTCAGCTACGTTTGTAACATCCCTGCACATGGGTTGAGGACACGCTCATTCTTGCCAGTGCTCTCTGTAGTGTCAGACGGTGTCATAATCTAGAGGTCACCAACAGATAGACAATAACAGAATTCTGAAAGACATCTATTGCTAGTGATCTCAATTATATTAAAAGTCCATCTCCTGCATTAGAGTTGATGTAGGAGATTAAAACAAATACTTTTTATGATTAGAGTTAGATTTTGGCATTTTTTTCAAGTCAATACTTCTGTTTTTATTAAACACTATTAAATGTGCACATAAACCATTCAAATAAAAGCATACCAAAGGTGCTTTTCATGAAGACATGTATCTAATGTAAAAATATCCTCTTATCTTCTACCTCCTGTCAAAGTTTACAAACAATCCTGGCTTTATGCGTTGTACTTGCCACTCACTTTTACGTGTTGTTGCATCTGGCTGTCTGATTCCTGTAAATTGCTGCAAAGAGTATTCTGATGGACAAGATGATAATGAAATAATAAGATGAGAATGTTTTTAAGCTCTGGTTCTGTTATTTACTGACAGCAATAGAATTTTTTCCATTGAGCCAAAGTAGACTTAGGCTCTGGAAGAGCAACCTTAGCCGGCCTCAAAGGAAACTTTGAAAACTCCCTCAGTATGAAGTATTTATTTCATAGCTTCAGTACATTGCCAAAGGCATTTGGCCTTGTTTTGAACGAAAGAACCAAGATGTTGTATTCATCTAATTATCCCCCATAAGAAATCATAATCATTGATTTGTGATATTGCAGATAATTTCCAGAATAATCACAGAATCCTAGAATGGTTAGAGTTGGAAGGACCTTAAAGATCATCTAGCTCCAACCCGTTCTGCTAGACCAGGCAATAACAAATATGTCAGAAGGAGAAGATAGCATAGGAGAGGACGACACGGTCTTGGTGATCATAAATTAATAGAAGGCAGATAAGCAAATAGAAGAAGTGAGGTTTGTGGATTTTTCAAGAGGCAGGAAGAAAGATGATATTTCAACCATTATACAAAGCCAGCTGTATTTGTAGGAGGCCAAACAGCATGCTTTACTGGGAAGCAGTAAAGTGAGGATTAAGAAGTTAGATCAAATTTCTTTTTTTTCCTTCAGTTGAGAAGGACCCTGACACCAAATTCCTTTGAGAGTAATATAGAACTAATTGAAACTAAATTATGTTACTGATCTTTTGAATACCAAAATCTAATCCCACCATGTTTCAGCACTACTTTGGAACATGCTACTAACTAGAAAGGTACAAATGAGTATCAATCACTGTAATTATTCCATCACCTTCTTTGTGTCTGAAAACAGTATATGTGTTTTATTGAAATGCATTACTTAGGTCTAAATTAGTCCAATCATGTACTAGAACACACTGACCTTGGCCAACCAAGACTCTTGGCAAGTAGTGTCTTACTGCAGCATACCAAACTAGCATATAATGTCATCTGAGTATACAAAATTCTAGTAATAGATCTTTTCTTCCATAACTTTTTAATAACCTGCTTAATTTTATCCATGTTTTACTTTTTACCTTATATTTATCCAGCAATTGCTGTCTTTTACACTGTGGCTCTGCATTCTGCTATAAAGAAATGAGCTTAAACAACCATATTTTTAGACTAAATATGTTTACAAAATTCTGTTGCCTAATTCATTCACCAACTTTTCAAGCAATGTAAAATGTACATTTCTGAAATACTACTCTGTTAACAGAACTGCCTGTTCATTTATTCAAATACATATGCATCAGCCATTATCTGGGTTACAGTGCTGTCAATTTTCTACAAAGACTGGGTCTAGAAAACAATCTGGCATTTCCTTTCCCTCAGTCTATTTTCACTCCCAAAGTACTTTGATCATTATTACGTCTACTCTCAAAGAGACAACAATGTACTACTTTCATTAATCTCCCAGATGTAATTGTCTTAAGTATGACTAGCAACTACCTGGGGTATAAGGTTCGGGATGTGAAATACTGGTATCTGAAAGCTGCCGAGCTGCCTGGGAGAAGGTATTCAGTTTCCTGCCGGGCAACTTTGTCGTAAGGGCATAATGGGCGGTCACTGGCTGAGTGGGTTTGCTGGCTGGGCAAAAAGGAGTGTGAATTAAAGAAGGAAGGGGAGTCAGCAGTGGTCGGGAACCTGAGGTCCTCTTCTGAAAAATCACGAATGTAGGGCTGCTGAAGAACTGGTCTTCAGCCCAGAGGCTGTGAATACACATAGTCATACGTAAGAGGAACATAACATGCATGTTCTCACATTTGGTGCTCTCTTTGTAGCCCTGTATCTTGATGAACAACATTCAACAACTAAGAGTCCAGCTTGAGAAAATGTTTGAGTCCATGGGAGGAAAGGAGGTGAGCCATATTTGTTTCCTGGTTCATTCAAAGTTCGTTAGAGATCATTAGCATCATGTTTTCAAGCTAGCACAGCCTTTACTTCTGCTTGCAGGGAAAATCAAAATTTACCAAAAAAAAAAAAAAAAAGTCTACTAGAGCTATTTAATGTCCTGACAATACTAGAAGCACCTAACATTATTTCACAGAAACATGCTAATGATCTGTAAAATTCAACCAGCACTGGGTGTTTTCTGTTGTAATCTGTGCCAGCTTTATTTTAATGTTTGTATTGGACTGTACTTTGCTTTTTTATGTATTGATATGTTTTGCCTGTATCTGAAAGTTTTGTAGAATGTGCTTTGTGCTTTGTCTGTAATGTGTCATGTCTTTGTCTAATGCCTTTGGCGCGCAATCCACTGAGCAGAAGAAAGAAGGAGAGAGATTCTCTTATGAGGTTTGTGATAGTAAGCATCTTTTATTGTTCCTGACCGTATTTTCTAAGGCTAAGAACAATCCCATTTCCTACTAATTTCCATTGATGCATTTGTGTAATTCCCTATGATCTAAAATCAAAAAGAGCTATGCTTGGGCGTTCAGTTTTCACTCTAAATTGAGAAGCCTTAGTAGGCAGGTAGTGTAGACTCTTTCAGAATTCCTAAAAAAAATCTATAAAATATTTTTAAGTGCACTTTTCAGTATATGAGGGCCTGCTTATATTCAGGTTTCAGCACCATTTCACCAAGAGCTGCTACTCAACAGTCCAGAACACGCTTAACTTTATCTCCTTTTATATTTCAGAAGTCTTTAAAGTGCCTGAAGTCCTGTTAACAGTAAAAGGACATAAACGTGTGCTGCTTCAGTACTTTGCTGATTGTAGTCTTTGACTGTTTTGAAATCTAATGAAGAAATTAACATCTTTTCAAGCTATAGAATCCTGTCTTCTTGTTAAAAAGCAATCATGAATATACTGCCTTTCTTATCAGTAGCTGGCTTTAAAAAAGAAGTTACACATGCATCAGCTTTTTCTTGTTGAGACTGTAGTTTGATAGTTCCACCAAACTTTGACCTAATGTGTCCACATTTGTAGACAGAATTGGAAAATACATTCTTTCATAATTCCACATCCACAGTGGGACCCTGCAGAGGTAAGAGAGTCCCCTGTGTCATGCAATGAATGGCATCTTCTGAATGAACCTACAGATTAACCCCATGCTAAAGAGGTTTTGTTAAGATAGTAATAGCTTCTTGAAGCTGCCATGGCAACAGTACTTCCTGCTCCAGAGAACATGAACTAAACTTCTGCAGCCTTATCATACTTTTAAAATATATATTTATCATCCAGACATGGCTGGTTTTTGTGGTTCTCATTAATCCCCTTCCAGTCTCTGAATAATACAAATAATCTTGTCTTCTGTGCTCTTATGTTCTGCGCAAAGTAGTTTTGTATTAAGGTCTTGGATCCAATCCTACACATTGAATGTCATGAATCATAAAAACAGCTAAGTGCCCATAAATCCTGATGAAGACAAGTGCAGAGGAAAGCTGAGTAGCACTTTGTGTCTAGACATCTATCAAACTATTTTCCAATCAGAATATTTTCTTGACTCTCCAAATGTTCCATTTTCCTCACCTACAAATGCGGTGCAACATGCAACCCTTGGAGAGAATTTGGAGATCTTTTTCTGAAATCCCTTTGTTAGGTACCTTAAGTGCATCTCTGATTCGTGGCCTAAGAAAAAAGATCTAAAAAAATACATTCAGAGTTTTGTTTGTTTCTCGTTAGGGGAATTTTTTGAAGAAAAGTATGTTCAATTTTTTGTCACCCATATCAAAATGCTCCTAAAATGTTTGTCCTTGAACTGGGATACTTATTCCCATAGTTATTCCAAGAGCATAAATGATAATGGCAAATTTGCCTTATTGAACCGGTACTTACAAGAAGCAAAGCCAGCAATAAAATCAGTAAGCAGTTTCCTCGCAGGGAGAAATAGTTTAATTATTTGCTTGTGGAGGACATAGAATTAGATGATTTTCAGCAGAAAAATGAGGCTATTTCAGTTGAAGCAAAACTAATTCTAAGAAAAATGAAATGCTGTTAATCTCCCCAGTGTCACGTTGTGAACAGTATGTCTTTCTTTCACACTATGCAGTCAAAATACCACAATCAAGCATCAGTCCCTGTGTTCAGAGCAGGCTTTTTGCATATTCCAGGGAGCTCTGTAGAGAAAAAAACTGGAGTCTCAGCTCTCCTGCCATTAAAATAAAATAGTCTGAACAATATGAGTTTCTTTATTGACTCTCCTCTTCTGCTGTAGCCAAGCAGGAAGGGTACTTAAAAAATTATATAAACGATATCACTCTGCCATAATAAAGTAAGAGTAGTAAAGTGGAATCCAATCCACTATTTGATTAAACAAAATAGAATCAAGTCCAAAATCATGGGAACAGATTATCATAATGTAGAGTTTTGATTTAGCTCCTGTTAGTTTCATCCAAAAGGAGTGCATACATTTGCACTAAATCATTTTTTCATGTCTGACAAGTTGGAAGCTGATAAAAGTGAAAGAAAAAAATGTAATGCTTGTGTTGCTTGTCTCCAGATGGCAGAACATAGCAGAAATGAGTTATGGCAATTAGGATCAAATAAAAGGTGGAAAGCAGAAGCAGGTTGTTTATGTACAACAGGATTATATTGACTGTAGGTAAATCATATTTCCAGTCCAGTAAATTCAGTTCCAACTTTACATGTAATGCCTAAGAATTCCTATAGGAATGTGTATGTGGTCCTAAAGACTTTGATGGGATGAGAGAGGCCCAAGCTTAAGCAGAATAGTTCTGAAGCGTCCGTCTTTAAATCTGTTAAGTCAGAGGCCTAAGTATCTAGAGCAGCATCAGCCAAACATCTCAAAATGAGATTCACTGTGCCTAGGTAGTCAAGTGGGGGGTGGAGGAAGGATGATGTCTGTCAGAGACAAAAAGAACCACTAAAGTAACAGATCTGAGAAATACCTGTATTTTCCCCAGATATGCATACAATATGTAAAACTATTTTCTGAAGGAAAGTAACCAGGTGGTCCCATTAGGAAACTATAAGCAATTAGACCTGGGAAATTGCAGATAAATAGAATTACAAGTAAAGAGGTTCTCTTTAACTCATGCAAAAGTAATTTGCTTCTGCGTAGTTACCTATAGAAAAAGTAAAGTGGTTGTATGTCCATAATAGCACACATCGAATTACAGCATGGAATAGCTCAATCTAACAGGTTGTGTCAAAAACAGCCAGGTTCATCAGATCTTTAACTCTTTTCCAAGGCTGGTATGTATAAAAAATTTCACTGTTTCAGACAGGCAGCATTTAGAAACAATGATATTCAAATATTTATGTCTCATTTTTTCAGCTGTTCAGCGGAAGTATTCTCTGCTTTTGTTTAGCATTCAGAGAAAGTCAAACTTCTAGTTATCTATTTAATAATCCATAATTAGCAAATCTTATGAAATGTGCCAACAAATTTATGCATATGTTGTTTTGTGAGTAAAAATTAACTCTGTTATTTAAGAAGCTAAAATACCAGAAATATTTATGAACCTTAGAAAGCCAAGCAAATTAAGAATTGGTAGAAAAGTATGATTTAAACGTTAACAAGTTAATAAAATTTCCACTGCCCTTTAAAAAATAATCCAGATTTTGATACACGAGCAACCAATCAATATATTTTAAGACTAGCCCACACATGCCGTGAAGTGTAAATGGAACCCAAGAAGCTAAGGGATAAATGGTCTTTTCTGTCTTTCCATTCTTAAATTAGATATGGCACATTAATGACACTCATCTTCCCCTTCCTCAATAATAATCTGCTCAGCTAGGGATTCTTCTATTTTCCTGAAAATTTCTTCAGGAATGAGGTTGGGTTTTTTTCCTGCTTCATCAAACTTTATGGAGCAGATGAGACAAGGCGAGAAAAAAAAAGTTGCCAATACTGTAGATACCCCATTTTCATATCCCTCAGATGCGGAGCACCATTGCCTTTTCTCTGTCTTTCATCCTTTCCCTGTGGTTGATTGTAAAACAGGATAACATTAGGGCTGGGTCAGCCCTATAATTCATCATTTAACTACATCTGGGTGGTTGGGACTTCTGCAGCTGGGCACGTTTGTAGTTATTTACTTAAACTCTTACTGGTAGCAACTAGTGTGAGGAATTACGGCTTGCATTTACCTGAGTTCTTATACACTTCCCGTCCCATAATACCTGCACTACCCAGAATTAATTGGCTCGTGAAACAGACAGTTCTTTTTGTCGTTACTCCCTTGATAGTAAGTAATCTCAAGCCAAAAATGCTGAGGACTTTCTTCTCTTGGGAAGGCCTTAGATAAACGAACTAATCTCTTCATCACTGATTTGCCTTACTGGGAAACTTACCTCCTTTACATAGTGTTTTTGAGGGCTACGTGTTGCTGTCTCAAGTAGTGAGTGTTGTGATGTCAACCTGCATAACTCTTGCAGCTTGTCAGCTTAATTAAGGCAAATGACTTGCACAGTGCTATAGTGCATTTTGCACACAACGCTTTCCTGAGGATAAGCGAACCCGGTATAAAATGTGTTAGCAGGAGTTGTTCAAACCATTGCTAAAATAATAGATCCTTCTAAAGCACAAATAAAAATCCTTTTTAAGCTTGTTTTTGCAAAACTGTGCAAAGGCTGTTGCCAAAGAGCATTTTAGAATATTCAAGAGGGAGACAGTAACTCTTCCTACTTCCACTGAAATCTTTTTTTTTTCTTAAATATTTTGGTTTTTACGTAAGACATCATAGCTGAAGGTATTTTTCCTATTAAAAAATCAGTGGTTTAGTTTATGCATAAAAGATATACAGAAGATAATCCACAATAGTTAGTGTGTGTGATGTGCAGAGGTACCAGAAGCTTATGTAACTCCACTGCACAAGGCCATCCTAAAACCATCTCCACCGGTTGTGAAGTCCCCTCAGAATTTCATAGTACAGAACCACCACAGTAGTTCCTATCTTAGCTATACCAGATCAGAAAAAAAAAAAAGTGGGTCATGCCTGTGGTATATTTGGATGATGTCAGAGTCAAGGGCTGATTTGCCCCAGGATCTCACTAGTACGTAGAGGAAGCATGGTAAAAATAAATGAAAAGTGCGCATTTCAGTCCTGGTGTGACACTCAAATTGCCATATTTTCCAGTAGCCAAACAAAAATAACAATAGCATTTAAAAATCTTGTTAACATACTCTTAGTGATCACATCACCAGGTGTCTAGCACCTGGATGGTCAGCCCGCATACCTCTTTATATTGCACTCCTCCCTACGACTCTGCATTCATAAGCATGAGCATGTGTATACACAAGGCTGGATGTCCTGCCAGATGCCTCCAGCTGTGCACACACAAACTTGTTCATGCAACAAAACCCTTTAAAACTTCTAGCATTTGCATGCACCTTTCTATAATATGTGTTATGTTCACAATCTGACATTAGTATTTAAACTAATTTTGGCCAAACTAAGTCCAATTCCAGGTGAATTTAGCAAATATATTATGCTGTCTGGTTATCACAACAATCTCTGGTGGAAAGTAACTACATTGGCCTTTGTAATCCCCGTAACAAGATGATTCTCTAGCTTGTGCATGATCTAGTATGAAATTTTAAGTTTTGTGCCTGCCTGGTATTTTTGTGCTTCCTCTGATGTGTACCATGTTCAGTGTGAATGCTTGCGTGTTTAGTATTTGTTAGATGTTAATATTCTAGTGGTCTTAAATTTGTGTTCTGTATGTATCCCACCAGAGGAGGCAGTATATTCCCAAAGTGAAATGCATTTCCTTGAAAAATCTTTGCTGCTGTTAGTAAACTCTGTCTTTGTTAACTAATACAGACATTTCAGTAAAATTAGCTTTTTCATCCCTCCTTTTCATATGAAGGAAAACAATCACTTTAAGTGCACGAACTGTCAGAGTGTATCTGCCAGGGAAACTGCTAAGACATGAACTGGAGGAGCAACAGAACTTTTCTCAATGCAAAGTAATTAAAAGCTAAATCAGTAAGCAGTCACAGCGTTAAAAAATGAGCTTCTCAGATTAGAAAAGTTCTGCACATCACTGAGTATCTTCTAAAGGATGTATGGCAATTCCTCTTGTCACCCATTTCAGATTTTTGTCAAAAACTGTAATGAAAATCTTGGATTTTCTATGCTCTTAAACAACACATAACCTCTAAGGAGAGAAAGGATGGTCTAAGATTAGAACACAGTAGATCTTTGGAGGTGTTTCAGAGTTTGTTTTTTCTTTAATTTGCCATAGAATCCCTGTGTAGTCTCATCTAAATTATCCAATGCGCTGTGAGACACAGCTTGCCCTCGTCTCTAAAGCGTGATTAAAAGAGCTGACCCTACTGCACCATTATACTCTGAAGCATCAGATGACGAATAAGCACTAACCACTACTCGTGCACTTGAAAGATAGGAAAACGCAAATACAGACAGACCTGATTTATATTTTCTAAACGCACAAATTCCTTTAAAATTCTCAGAAGATCTGTATCTGACCTTACTGCAGAACAGAGCTCAGAATTTGAGGTTTATAATTGAAAATCATTCCCTAACATTGTGATGTAGGTAGCTGAAAGACCTGGAACATCAGCTATTAATTCACATGCAGCTGTTGATCCTGATGATCATCAATCATATCCCACAACGCGCTGTAACTGTTTTCCTGAAATGCTAAAAGCTGAAGGAGACAAAAAGTCAATTATTTTTTAATTTGAACAAGAATGCATAGAAAATCAACAGAGTACCTTTTCGATTAAATATCTATGCATGGATCCTTATCCCTGTAAATGGAAAACTATATTTCTCCCCTGCGTTCTCTTTTTTCCTGTGTTTAGAAATGCTGTATCAGAGGTACAGGAGCTGTTCTCCCTGTGCATCAGGTTGTGTTGCTCTGTGCTTGAATTATATATATCTTAATGGCTTTTGGAAACAGAAGTACTGAAATTCAGTAGGTTCCCTTCCATCATACTGTACCAGTAGAAGCAGCATGGATAGTCTTCAAGCCATCTTTTCCAGTGCTGGCTATTCAATTGTTACACTGCATTAATGGGAATATGCAAGCATCTTCCATGCAAATCACAAAAACAATTACTGATGGTGGTGAAATGTTAAAAAAAAAAAAAAAATATATATCTGCAGTATTATTAACACAAACACTAAATTCTCCTGCATCCTTCTCTTGTTATGTCTTGTGAATACCATTTGCCTGATAATTTTATTCTTGTGACTGCCAACACAATTTGCACCATCCCATAAAAAGCCAGTGTTTAATGGCACAGTTTTCATTTCTAGCATTATAATTCTTCACTCTTAACATCAAATATTTTCCTTTAAATGGTAATTGGATTTCTAGGCCCAGTAAAGCAATCCTGTGTTGTAACAGGTGTTTCCACATTTAGTTTTCCATAGTGCAGCGTATCATTGTGTATAATTCCTAATTCATTACTTGCAATGGAAAAACATAGTGTATAAGTAAAATATAACATTTCTTATCTCTTTGCAGCTGGATCCTGAAGCTAGTGTTGTTCTAAAAGAACTTCAGGTGAAACTTAGCAATGTATTGGATGAACTCAGCGTAACGTATGCCGCAAGGTAACAAACCTATTTAACTGTAAACCTGAGAGAAATATTCCTGTTCAAAATTCTGCCTTGTTCATTAAGTCTGGGTGGTTGGTTGGATGTCCTGAGGTACAGCTTGCTTCTGCCCTGGTGGAGTGGTGTGCGTTTGTGTGTGAGCATGGGTTTAGACTCTGAAATATATAGTAGTACCTTCACTGTAAAGAAGACTGAACGTGGTCTGTGGGCACAAACGTGTTACAGAGAGGAGACTAATGGCTTTTGTTCTTCTTTTTGGAAAACAAAAATTGCTGATTTGTTCTTGCCTGATGCTGTGTTAAACTTCTCTCTCTGACCACGTTTATGTTACTTCCTGAGACTGACAGCTTTTTCCAAGTGGCCTGCTTCAACCAGGGATGTCTGCCTGTGTTTAGCCTGCTTCAAACGGTCACTGTGAACGGCCTCCTTGGGTCATTTGCTTGCCTGTGGCTCTGCAAAAATTTTCTACTGAGCCTTACTCTCAAAATCTTTCATTAATTAGAGAGCACACAGAGAGCAGTCTTGAATGAGTATGGTGCTGTGCCAGCAGTGCCTGGGCTATAAGAAGCTGCAAGTTATTTTTGTTTCAAATTAGAAAGGAATATAAGAAAGAGGGATTAGTGCTGCAGTGGTATTCATTAAGCAAAGTCTGTAGTTGCTTCTTTAATCCATTGATGAACTGTCTGGGTGGACAGTCTTCACTTCTGAGTGTGCTTCATTCCCATTCCTCGTATTGTCTTGCTTTTCTTTTGCTCCCAGGCCGTGGTTCTCTGATCACAGACAGTGCTTGAATATTATTTCTTTCCAGGGCTTCTATCTGAATGAGCCAACTAGGTTTCTGCAAAAGAAAACCTAGGAATAACTCAATTTAGCATATTCTGTAGATAGCCAGAACATTCCTCATGGGTCAGTTTATTGCTGGGGTTTATGAGGTTAACCTCAAGAAAAGCCAGTGCATTATTTTGGCTTTTATTGGAGGGACTGGTACCAAGGATTTACATGAGCAGCTTCAATAGCAGCTTCATGTTGATTTTGTCTAGGGCTTTGAAGTGTATATGTAAGTACACATCCGAGTGTACTTGGAAAAGTTTCCAATCTTTCCAGTGTTTTCACATGGAGGAGACTTGCATTCCCTTTTTATGATTAGCCATGTAGCTGGAACAGCTTACTGCCTAATTATAACGGGTTTTTTTCTCTCATAGTAAATTCTCTTTGACTTTCCTGAAGTTAATCATTGTCGTTTATCTTTCACATTAATAGGCCTGGTATATTCATGGCCTCTGTTTTGCATTTCTGTTTATAAACTAATCCTAAACCAATTCAATGCATCGTAAATCCATTCATAAACTAAATTAACGTGTGTGCAGAGCCTTATTCTGCCCCTGAACTGTTCAGTCTGATTAACTGCTGTTCTTGTTTGAATATATTGACCGAAGACTGTATCACATCACTGACGCTACAAGACTGTCAGACACGTTGCTCAACCAGAGCAGTTAGGAAACAGAACAGTTTTCAGAAAAACTGAGCGGATACAACTTGAGAAGCAAGAATTTGTTCACACTCACCTTGAAGTGGAAAAGACTTCTTCCAGGAGCAAGAGTCTAGCTACTTCTTAGTGGGTTTTTTTTCAAAATAGTACTTGAAGTAGTCCAAATGTTTTAACTCTGTCTGGTTGCAAAGAAGTAGGCAAAGCTTCTGATTGCACTGATGCTGGAAAAGTCAGGAAAAGTCAAATTGAGCCAAACAGGGCAAAATCAGTAGAAGTTTTCTATTTGTCATCAAGAAGAATGTCAAGCTTGGTTCATATTAACCATCAAGGGAAAAATAATTTATAGTCACCTGTTCCTGCTGTACTTTCATGCCAAAAATAAAATCTTGAGATGGTGGTGTAAGGTGGTAGTCAATCATATCCTAAACTGATTCTGATACATCTATTGCTTTCAGAAGATAACTACTTGCCCCCACTACAAGGGCATGAAGAGCACAATGACAGAATGGAAACAAGGATAAAAAAATCAAAACATAGTTATATGAGCTATAATCCTTAGGAGGAGTCATTTTCAGTCTGTAACACCCGCAGTATCTTGCGTATATGAACTTTTCATCACTGCAGAAAAGGTTTAAATCTTGTTGAAGAAACTGATGCAAAATTATAAATACTGCTTTCTATCCCAGAATTCTTTCATTTTCTTTTTTTTTTTCCCACTCTGTAGTTTCCAGTTTATTATTGAAGATTGTGTAAGACAAATGAGCAATGAACTGAATCAAATGAGAGGAAATGGCAACGCAGCAGCCAATAAGAACAGCGCGGCCATTGATGCCGAGATTGTGCTTCGGCCTCTCATGGATTTCCTGGACAAAACGTAAGTGTTGCGGAGTAGGAATTGAGTGCTACAGTCAGGCATCCCTTAAGCATCATTAATACCTAGAAACACTCTGTAGTATTTTTAATATTTGTAGTATTCACATGTGTGCAGAATACTATGCTTAGCTCTTCACTTATACTAAGCAGCTTCTACGTAAACTACATATTTGCCTTTCTATTTCTCATCATGTTTTGAGTAATTTTTGATAAATACATACTATTAATATATTAAGTGATAAATCGGACTTTGTAATCTGCGAGTTGCTTTTTTATCAAACGTATTTATTAATAATATTGCAAAATAACTGAGCCGTTGAGAAACCCCTATCAGTAGAGAAAAAGTAAATCATAACAGCCATTAATCTGAGCATATAGTGATACAGCACCTCTGAAGTCTTAATGCTAGTTTTGGAAACTGGTTTGTGTTTTGTTTTATTCCAGTTTAAGTGTCTCTGCGAAAATCTGTGAGAAGACAGTTCTGAAACGGGTTTTAAAAGAGCTATGGAAGTTAGTCTTGAACAAAATAGAGAAACAAATTGTGCTCCCACAACTGACGGACCAAACCGTAAGTGTCCCAGCAGTTGTTCACACAAGAACATGCATTATAAAAGATTGTAATAATGTGCTTAATGAGGTGTTTGGCAAGGGGTCTGATACCATCCTTTTCTGTACCTTGAACAGAAGGAATAATGTGTTGGCTGTATGCATTGTGTTGCTCTCTGGTGTTTGAAAGTAGTGTAACTACGCTGCTCTTCTCTGGCTGGTGAGGAAGACCTTGCTCTTCCACACACTGGCTGCCCCAACTCACAGCAGTTTTTATGAATGAATCTCTGGCTTTGTAGAGTGCTTTCATTATAAGGGCTTTTAGATTTGATTTCTCTTGACTTCATCATGCACAATTACACCCTTCCCAGTTGCCCCAGAAATTCAATTGCTTCCATTTTTGCAGCTACCAGAAAGGCGGGAATGCCCATCCCTTTCCCCAGTTCTGCCTGGTCTGCCATTCCTCATCTTGAGACAAGGACCTAACGTCAGGAAGCTTAAGCCACTTTAGAGCCAAAAGTTTTGTGGTATTTTAATAGCAGATTTGATAGAAGGTTGTATGTGGGCAGGATTGCATTTACAGCCTGACAAGAAGAGGGAAAGAAACAGTAAGTTAATACGGAAAATAGCGCAGCTACACACAAGACTAGTGTGGGTGATGGCCTGCTGTGAACCCTGAGTGGTGACAGAGCTAAGGGCACCCGTAAAATCTGATTCTGTCTAAGGATGAAAGAAAAAGAACCTGACCTGGAATGCCTTTTGTAAATTGCTTTTTTGTTTTTTGAGAGACTGGGGTAACGTAAATGTTAATTCTTCTTGTTTTCAACCTTGTCTAGAATAAATTTGCCATCTTTACATTGCTGTAGTGTGCCTTTGGGCAACTTTACTGTGTACATCCTATGATATCAGTTAAGCTGCTAATAATCTATTGGTCAGTGTCCATATGTTAAAGACATAATATATTAATGGTACATGAAAGACTATTGCTAGAGAGGCAAGAGGAACATGTATAAATGATGTTAAGATAGTAACGGAATAACCTGAGCTATTAAAAATTGTAGACTAGAGCTAATCATAAGATGATAGTGAGGACTCCATTCACTGAATTTGTTCATGTTTACTATGCATAAATAGAAACAGCCTCACTTTCAATGAGCAACTGGGTCAAAATTATATCTCTGAGATTTTTAATTTGCTTTTCAAACATGTTGGTGCAAATTTTATCTGGAAATACACAAGGAGCATTTAAATTGGGTAACTGCATTTCCCATCAGACATTAGGAGCATTTATTAGCTTTATGCAGGATCAGTTGTTGCACCATAATTCACAGAACAGAGTGGTTCAGAGTTAAGGAGTTGTTCCTTTTTTTTTTTTTAATTGATTCCCAAAAATACAGAATTACCTGTCAAAGACTTGGTAAACCTCACTTGGACAATAGCACAATATGTTTCAGTTCATTAGGATAGTAAAACTTGTTTTCAAACATTTCCTTCCAAGAGTTTGAGTGTAGACCTTTATTTAGAAAATAATAAAAAGATTTTAGTCTTTCAACCATAGTGAAAATAACCCTTGATGCCAACTGAACACGGATGTCAGTTCATCTGCCTGAATCTGCGAGCACCTCTGTTGCCCTTGCTGATGCTCATAAATCCCACCAAGTAATAAGCTGTGACACTGATGTTATAGCCCATTTCAAAAAAGCTTATTCCAGTCATTAGTTTAGCAGGTAGGTACTTCATTAAGGCATGGGTGTAGATCTGGAATGTAAAACTTCCACATTTCAGGCAGAACACAGAAAGGGTGCTGAAGCAGCAGGGACAAGGAGTGCTCCTGCACCCTCACCTAGAATGAAGAGTTTTCTGGATAGACGTTAGATTAGTTAGTGGCGAAAGGTAAGAAGGCTTGAGTTTATCAGCCAGTTCCTGATTAAAGGCAGAGACTGCATCTATCATTCAAGGCTCTTGCAGGTCATTTTAAAAGGTGACAGCTGAGATATCCACAACTGCTTTGCCCCCATTCTTCATGAAATAGAAATGACTCTTGCTTTTCCACACACGCTTAAGAAACATGAGCCTCTAACCAGAAAACTGTCTGCAGCATATTTTTTTCCAAATTTTGCACAAGATTTGTATAGTAGAAGATACAATATCGTAAATATGTAGTCTGTAGTGACTAAGGAACATGGAAAATAGGTACAAAGATTACTGGATTATGCTTTCAGAGTGCTTGCATGTGACACGTGTGATACACCAACTGTTGGGTTTTACTAGTGGTAACCTCCATATCATGTGTCCCAGTTGGCAGGCATGGTGAAAGGTGTTATATAGGTTGGGGCATTTTTCTACTTCTATTTACTGTTGAACAAACAATTAAACAAAATCAATTAAAAGTTGGACACTGTAAGAGAGATGTTTCCCTTTTGTAGACTTGAATATTACTTACTCTCTGAATGTGACAGACATTCGGAAGCAGGGTTTATCTTTTAATTTCCATATTTATCTTACTATTCTCACTACTAATAAATAATGAAAATTTAAGCTGCAGTTCTATATTATATCTTTTGCAATTGAACCATACAGAAGCAAAATTCTTTCTGAAAACTGAAACCTTTTGGAACAGAAAGAATAATGAAAATTGTTCTGTATTGTGCTGTGTAAGTCGGACTTTTTTCTTTTTCTTTTTTTTTCTGAAATCTAGATATTCAGAACTATGTCTTGCTGAACTGCATATGAGCATGGAATTATAGTAGGAATCTGTTTGTCTAAAGCAAACATGTAGGCGTTAGCCTTGGGTATGATGCCAGGATGAGGCTATTGTATTGGTTTAACTTCATAACACTTTGGTATCTTTTCTTACAAGGAATGGCTTTGGCTTAACAGCATGTCGTTACGCTGTGTGTTACTCAACTGAGGATTTCACTGTAGACAGTTAAGCTTTTGCAGGTTCCTCAGGGCTGCTCACTTCCCATGACAATTATTTATATTAGCATAGCACCTGAAAGCTATGATTATGGACAAATATCTCATTGACATGCTGTATAAGAACAATCCTAGCCTAAGCTTAAAAATATTAAATACAAAATGAGATAGCAAACAGGAGCACACAAAAACACTATCAACAGAATACACAATATTCATATCAAGTAGGGATACGGGAGGGAATCATGCTGCAGGCATTCAACTACTTGGCCTTATCAACTAAATGAAAATACGTCTCATGTGTAATTGAAATTTTTATTTAGGTTTGCAAAACAGCGACTTTGGCTAATGTCCTAGCAGAAAATAAGATCATGTTGACATAAAAAGCAAACACGCTGTAGTGAGTCTGTTTCCTGAATTTTATTACAGGGGCCCCAGATGATATTCAGTGCAGCCAAAGATCTTGGACAACTGTCAAAACTCAAGGTAAGGGAGCCAAATGAGGCTGTGAATGGCTTGCTCTAGTGAAAAAAAAGGGATGAAATAGTAGTGACGATGAGGTCAAACCTCATGCCTCATTCTTGTGCTTATTTGCTATAATAAGATTGAATGTGGCAGTAACTGTTCATAGGTGAGTAATGATTTTAGTCTCATCAAAACCAAATTAAGAAGAAAAAACTGTATTCTTATCTGGTAAAGTGATCACTAGATGGGTCAAGATACCAGTCCCATATTGCACAACTAGACCTTATAAGCATTAAACATCATGGAAAAAAATAATTATGAAATCTTTGTGTTCCCTTCTGGAACCAGTTCTGAAAAAACTGTAAAGTGGGAATACTAATAATTTTTTTCTACATATTGTTTATAGTATGCATTGAAAGATAGCATGTTTCTACAATAAACCTCTACAATAAACTCATCAGCATTACATTACTGAAGTCCGTAACACACCTGATGGAGAGCTTAGATGTTTGATGCTGAAGTCAGTTGGTTGCCAATCAATTTAGCCATTAGGATTTCAGATATGGGCAGAAGTGTGGTAATTTGTGCTTCTATGACTAATTGCTCAGCTTGCTAGAAGAGTTAAAATGTTGCCTAAGTAAATCATAGGATGCTTATTGTATAGATGGATTTCACAGGAGTATAGTCACTTTAAGACTCTGTTTAACTTAGGTTCTAATAGGTAACTCTTTTTTTAAACATGGGACACTAAAAAACATTAGTTAAACTGTCAGGTTTATTAATAAAATTAACTATTTCAGTATCATCTAATATAAGAAGGGAATCATCTAATATAAGAAGAGGGAAATAACACATCCTAGAGAAGGAAATAAAGTTACACAGATGATTAGTATTAAACATTAGTTCTTTTTCCCTACAATCTATGTTTTCATGAAACAACACGATTGCTGTAGGTTATAAGTTATTGTAAAAGACGTCTGAAATTGAATTAATCCTGTTAATCATAGGGACTTGGGGGGCATTTTGCTGTTTTATTTCTTTATTTGTTTTTCTGAGAATAGAGGCGCCAAAATACTGATTTTTTTCAAAATCAACTGCAGCTTTAACTTGATTTGCAGGACCACGTGATTCGAGAGGAAGCCAGAAGCCTGACCCTGCGGCAGTGTGCAATAATGGAAGTAGCACTAGCTACTATCAAGGTACAGCTTTATGTGTTTTTCTGTTCTGTGCTGGCATTACTAAGAACACAACTGTCATAAACAACAGATTCTAATATAGAAGTGGCCTTCAGAATCATAAAGTTTTCTTTAATATGTGAAGAACCGCTTGATCCTAAGCTCTTTGTATTGACTTGAAAGCAAATGTCTGTTAGTCTGCATAAAGAGAACTGTGGCTACCGCTGTTCTGCCCCAAAGGAAATCCTCTTTTGAAGGACAAAACTTCCTCCTCGTTTTCAGCGGCTGTACCAACCGATGAGCTACTTTTCTCTTCCATCCTTTTCCTTTCACAGTCCAGAAAACCTTAATGTGGTCACTCAAGGATGACACACACATTTTCTGCATATAAGCAGTAAAACAGGTCAAAATTGGAATAAAAAAAAATAATCACCATGGAATTTATTAGTAATTTCCCAAAGTGGAATCATAATTCCAGTTACAATTACAATGCAATGCTAATCCAAAACTTCATATTCTAGAATTTCCTCTTTTAAATGTTTTAAAAATTCCCCTTTCCTTCAGAAAGAATACATTCTTTACTTGTGCTGTCAACCATGCTTGGATTTTAGAGATACTTTTTTTAAGATAAAGAATTAAAACCTATTCCACTCTCCACAACATAAAAGAACCCTGCAAATATATATATATCCAGTTTGACATATAAATACTTGACATCATGAAGACCAAAATTAAAATTTTGTATATTTTTCCTCTCACAAGTCTTGATCTCTTTAGTAGAGATGATGACAGTTATCTCAACTACTATAATCATAGATCTAGCCACATATGCCAGGTGTTATTTTGAAAAGTTTGTGTAAGAATTTTACTTAAAATTTTATGTGTGTAACTGAGGCCTCTCTCAGACAATTTGCCTCTCTGAACGACCATATTTCTTTTTCATTTTAGCAATACTTCCATGCTGGAGGAAGTGGGCTGAAAAAGAATTTCCTGGAAAAGAGCCCAGACCTACAGTCCCTGAGATATGCTCTTAGCCTATACACACAAACTACTGACGCCTTGATAAAGAAGTTTATAGACACTCAGACGTCTCAAAGTAAGTGATTTGTAAGAGAGATAGCAGTGCTTCAAATTCTATTTTAAATGTTTTAAATGACTGGTTGCTAGTCACGTTCTCCAAACAGCGTGGTATTTTATGGTGTATTGTCACAGACTTGCCCATGCGATGTTATCCCATATCAGCTGCTGTTGTCAATCAGTGGAGCTTATCTGCATCTATCAACTTGTCACCTTACATACAGAATAGGTCCCATAGCTCTGTATGAACACTGAATACCAGGGGTTTTTATGGAAGCACTCCACACACAAACAGGGTTCTAGAGGCCATACCAGAGTGCATACTAGAATTGCAGAAACAGACTAAATTTGTAGGGTACATTAGCACCTCTAGATACCTTCAGAGCTGGAGGATATTAATTACTAATCACAAACAACTGCAAAAAGCATGACATATCCCTTAAATTTTCCTTTTGAGATTAAGAACAATAAATTGTGAACAACACGTCCTTAAGCTAGCACACTGATTCCACATTACACAACCCAAACTTCTCCTCCTAGCCGGTCATCTGTGGATTCAAAAGCAGTAGAAGTTTTTGGTAGGCTAAAATACAGCATTATTTTCTCTGTCTAGATGTTTTCCTTTTTGAATCTGAATGCTGAGATGCACAACCATCCTGCTAAAAATTCACATCTTTTTTTATGCCTACTTATCAAAAATTCAAATTTTGATACTTTCCCAAACACAAACCAAGGCAGAGAACATGTACATCCTCTTCATTTAAAATATATATGCCATTCATTAATGGTGTATTTCAGAAGAGAACATTCCTTGATTTCAGTAAGAGGTCAAGAGTTCACGGTTATACTTTCAGTCAAAGATTCCTTTGGTTTTCAAAAAGAATCTATTTCTTACCATTTTTCTTACCGATCTAGGACAATGTTTTCATACTTATACAGTATATACAGAAACTGCTTTTATATAGATAATGTGCATTATATTCCAAGCTGAATAGTTTCTAGAAACTGCAAATTTTTGCATAATAGTAATCTTTACTAGATTTTTTTGGAATGTGATAGGCATTTGTAAAAATGGCCTGTCCATCACTTAATATCTTTGGGACGGAATACAATTTGCTGATCTCTAAAGAATTACCTTGCTCTCCCACTCCCGAGAATCAGAAAGGTTTTAATTGGACAGTTAAGCTGGAAATCAATTGATTTTACCTCTGAAGTACACTATGTTACTCACATTATAAAAAGCATGAAGCATTAGTTTTGCAGCTTGCCCCAAGATTAATTCCAAGGAATGATTTTCTAGGCAGCTTCTGTATTAGACTGAAGATCTCTGTTAATAATTCATACATTACAAGTCAGAAAATTGCTATAAAACTCTAGTATATAA
>VXAK01011035.1:71884-91575 GCA_013399435.1 Arenaria interpres
TCATTATAGACTTAGGCAGAAAATTACTAATTACTAGTATATTTTGCTTTTCCTTATGCATACTTTCATTGTAACTTCAGGAGAGAAAATTAACCAGGTTATAGCCATAAGCAGAGATCCTTTGTAAGTCCTGAACCACAAACTTGAATTTTCTGATTTTCATCATGGTTTCAGCCTGAGGTCTGTGTTCATTTCTGTGCACACATTAGCATGCCCGTATTTGCACACCAGTACTATCAGAAGTGTAGCCACTGGGAATGAAAGTTAAGGAAAAGTGACTCATAGCTTTTCATCATCCTTTAATGTCTCATTTAAAAGAACTAAAAACCTCATCTATTATGACCTCCAGCCTCAAAACTGTAGCTGTATCATTAGCATTTAGTTAAAATGACCCTGTTTGCAAATCAGAAACTTTCTCTGAAGCATAATTAGATTTATAGCTGCCCTCATAGTTGTGCAAGTAACCAATCCATAATCAATAGACAGTTGGATGTAATTAAACTCAAAGCAATGGAAAAAAGAATACTTTAAATCTAAAGAAAATAACATAATGAATAATAAACTCTAACTGTAGATAAAAGTGGATTCTCAGTTTTCCTGGAATGATTACTAGAATTAGACAATAACCAGGCTTACATTTAACCACAGGTGAACATACTTTTTCATTTGCCATGATTAAAGTGCAGTATTTTATAAGAAGTGTTATTAATAAAAACACTCCTTACTTTTAAATTACGTAATCTCAGGTATTCATATTTTTTCATGTGGTGGTTTCAATACGCTAAATACTTGAAAGCTAAACTCTTACTGATGTTTCCAACTACATCAGACTATATTTTTATGGACATACGCTTTAAAAGCAAATTATCACTCAGTCAGGACTGTGGAAATTAGCTGCCATAATCTTACTCTGATGGTTTTTCTTTTACAAAGCGCTGCTACAGGCTCTTAAGACTGTTTCCAAAACAGACATGTGTTTGAATAAGTAAATGACAATGCTGAGCATAAACCAACAGTAAGTTTTTGAATAACTGATGACATATAATGATTTGCCATTTAAAAGGAATATGATGATGAGAGGTGTAAATTCAATACTCAGTGTTGTGAAAACAAATCTGTAACCAAACTATGAAAATGAAAGATAAAAGAAAAGATAAAAGAGTCGTCTGTATCAACTTTATTTATTACACAACACAGATATGAGATTAGCATACTTAGTGACATAGCTTAAGTTCTGTCATATGCCATCATATTAAACATCTGTCTTTCTGCCTGGCACAGGAGGAGGGAGAGGTTTCTCTTCTCTGATTACATCCCTACTATTATCCCAGATTCTGTCACGCCCTTTTCAGCTTGTTTGGAAATTAAACGCTGCCGAGACTCTGATTGTTACCGATTTTAACACTGGTATCAATATGGTAGTAAGGGGGAAGATTATCCGTGTTTGTCCCTTAGATAGAAAAAGGAATTTTATTTCCAGAAAAATAAGCAAAATCTGCCAGCACTTGATCTACTTTAATCCCAACACACAAATGTAAAAGTTGTAGTGCAGCTTTCTCTTTTGCAAATAATTGGTATTGTTTGGTAGGAAAACTTTTACAATTTTACATACAATGAATTAGAAACTGCTACCAAAATTTAGTTCCACTTACCTGAAGTTCACATTTAATATTAACCAGCAGGTGTCCAGGTGATTCTGCAGTGCCTGTTGTAAGCATATTCTTCTGGATCTATGTTTTCTTCTTATTCAACCCTACACTAGTGTTAGCGCTGCCAAGAGCCATTTCATGGAGCTGGTCACGTTCAGAGTCTCTAAAATGGGCACTGATATAGACCTAAAGGATTCTAAAAAATCTGAAGGCAGTTTAATGAAGAGAACTGCGTTTCAAAGCCTGAATGACACTTACCTTACACACTATATGGGCATAGATACCTCTGCAAAGAGCGTATGAAACGCAGCCAAGTGAGAATCTCATAGCATCAGTACCCCATTACCAAAGCAGGTCTCCTGAGGCTCAGACCTCTGATTGATTCTGTCTCCTCTGGACTTTTGTCAGCTGTAAATTGTCACTTTTAGATTGGGCACTACTAATAACATACATTAGCTCATACTGTAAAAGTGATATTTTTCTCCTCTAAAGTTAGCTGCAGGATAACATTTTGGCGTAAATTCAGACTATAATATGGAGTGTTTTCAGCATCTTTTGTGACCAAACAATTGTTGTGCACACTACGCTAGCGCCAAGCATGAATCAGTTGTAAAAGGGCAGTGTGCTGCCAAGCTGACCTGTAAAAGCCTGCTCAGTTGCAGGACTTGAGATGGCTAAAACACCCCGTGGCTGGCTAACAGCTGGGCAGCAGCCAGTAAGCCAGCACAGAGTATCAAGGAAAGCTCAAAGGTTTCTGCAAAAGACCATATATTTGTACACTGATATATTTATACAAGTTGTCAACCTACATCAGCTCTAGTCAAAAAGGTCAAATTTCAGTTCAGGCAGGACAAGCTAATTTTAACTAAACTTGAACTAAATTCAGCCACGTTTTTGCAATCAAGACAAAACTATAAAAGCTAAAGGACAAACTCTTACTGTATTTTGGTATTTAAGAAGAGAAGAAACAGACTCAGAACACTGAAGTAAAACTACATCCATATCAATTGGCCTGTTGTACAAACTTTCCTGCTTTATGGTATATTTGACTTACTGTTACTTGAAGCTCAGACCAGTCCTGGTGATGCTTCTCAAAATTTGTTCCTAAAAAAAAAAAAAGAGAGAAATTTCATCCTGGCTATCACCTTTTTATTGAATTAAGTTATGTCTTCACCTTTTAGACTACTTGATTTAAAGGATATTAAAATTAAAATGAGAATTATGGCCGCAGTTTAGTTTAGCAACTGTCTTAAATCTTCATTACTTTCCTAAACTACAGTCTGTCTTGTGAATATTCATATGTGGTTAGCATCAACTCCAGTAACATGGAAGTGGTGGAATCGCCATCCCTGGAGGTATTTAAAAGACACGTAGATCTGGTGCTGAGGGACATGGTTTAGTGGTGGTTTTGTCAGTGTTAGGTTGATGGTTGGACTCAATGATCTTAAAAGGTCCCTTCCAACCTAGGCAATTCTATTCTATGATTTGGACAAATATTATTTCAGTTTTTGCAAACTACATAAAAAGACAGCACCTCCAACATTATAGTGTCCTGAATTTGCTCTCATTTGTTACCACTAATTTCTGCAAACACTGCCACTGTGGCATCTAAAATGGTTATTTATTGGAAATAGGCAGAGAAAGACTTTTTTCTTCTAAATTTACAGCAGCTTAGTTTTACAAACCTCATTAGAGAATGCTACTGTTATTGTAAGGTATACAACGTAGCAATCCATAGGAGCAAGACTGTGATACATTTTTAAGCCTGACTTTAAAGAGTTTGTATTACTTAGCCAGAAAAATCAATACTCATCTAGTAACATGGAACTCATACTACAATCCCTACTTGTCTGTGTAAATGGCTGCAGAAAATGCCATTCTTTCACATCAGCTGATTTCTTCATTCTTTACTGGACAGTTGAAAGTTAAAAGAGGAAGAAGCATCTGAAGCAAGAAAAGATAATACACAGAATTAAAAATATTTACCTAATGATGATGAGTAACTGTAACAGCAATTCCATACTTGTCTTGTGAAGCCACCGATGTAGGGAAGGAAATTACATGATCAAAAATGAAGATAAATTCTTTTCAACTGCCAAGCCGAAATTCAATTCTGTGTTCCTTTGTAACCTGTAATGGTACAAGGCAAAACAGAACCTCACTATCTTCTATCTTCTAAAATATATGGAATCAGATTCAAGCCCTTAACTGATAGCTAATTTAGAAAGCAGCAAACATACTGTAGTTTAGGCAAGATGACATCAGACTATACAAAATAAAAATCATTTAGCATTTCATCTATGTTTCTGTCATAAAATATATAGAATCAGATTCAAGCCCTTAACTGATAGCTAATTTAGAAAGCAGCAAACATACTGTAGTTTAGGCAATATGACATTAAACTATAGAAAATAAAAATAATTTAACAGCTTTGATAAGTGAAAAACAAAAGTGGTTTTTTGCTCATTTGCATGTCAAAACTGTTGTGTTATTAACTGTCGTATTTTGAAAGCTTTACCTGCACTTACAGAGCATTTTCAGTTCTCTCATAACCTGTACTTCAGACAGAATTTAACTCAAGAAATAATCCCTGCTTCATCCACTGCAGTTTCAAATTGAGGTCACAATCATGTGTTACACAACCTTATTTCGTGCAAGAAGAAAACAGACCTGCATTACAAGCTGCAGAAATCAGCCTACAATTGCAAGGAATGTATAGTAATGAACAACAGAAAACATAAGAACAGCAAAGAAACTTGCGGAGTTACAACTAACAGAAGTATTCTAGCATATGCTAATATAAAACTAATTGCAGTCAGAATAGTGGCAGAAAATAAATATTTTAAAAGTTCACATATTAAAAAACCCCAGACTGCTGGTGAAGCATAAGGTTTTTACAGAACTTTCACTCAAGAGCCTGTCACAATAGAAAATTTTTTTGGTTACTCCTTAAATGAAATACTAAAGTACCTAAATTAGAAATAATTTGTGTATTACAGTTTCTCTTAAGTTTTCAAGAAACTGAACACAAGCTACTGGTATCCATCAGTTATATGGCAGCAGTTTTCAAAAATAACTTCTTACCAGTATCAGTGGAGCATTCACTAACTACAGAAATTCACTTACAGAAATTCAAATAGGAAAGAATGCATTTTGACAGCATGGCTCTGTACAACTGAGAGGCTTACAGATGCTGCAGAACTGTCTGTAATACCTTCACACCAAGTGATCCTTAAGATAAATTATTTCTGTTTTCTAATACAATACAAACCTTCTAAATCTCATTATGGCAGCCTGGTGAAAGAATGTTTACTGAAAGTCAGCTGTTAAGTAACTGAACTTGGTTCTCAGATAAAACAATTATCAACCATTTGTATAGCAACTTCTTAAAGCAAAGCACTTGTTGTAGTTAGCACGGTTATCATTATTAAAAGGAAGTTGCCTTCCTTTCCTCTAGCACAAAACCAGAAAAGATCTTAGCTTACTAAGTTAAAAGATTTAGCTTACTACGTTCAGCTTTACCTTACTCTTTGTATTAAATGAAAATGTTAAAACATGCACTCAAGAATTTCCTGTAAATTGTAGAGCCTTAGAATCCTGTGAAAAATAACTTGATTAGTCACCCAGATCTTTGCCTTCTAATAAATTTGCAGATGAACCCCAGACAAATATATGTATTTTATTGGCATCGTTAATCAGAAGATGACAAATGTTTGTCCGAATTAAAATGTTGATTTTGTAGCTTGTGTAATTCCTGAAACATTGGGCACTGTGAAAGCCTGAACATTTGTTCAACTTTTTCATTCTTATTGCCTACAGAGAAAATAAGATCAAACCATAGGTCCAGTATTTAAATAAATTTAAATAAATGGTCAGATTTATGCTGAAAAAGCTCACTAGCGAATTGGATGGGATGGGGTAGGGTTACCACAGGGCAACGTTGCCAGTTCAGTTGGTTTTATTGCCTGGCTCTCAGTGCTTGGTGAGCTTTTCTAAGTCTCAGGTACTAAGACCACATCATGCACGATGATTAGTTTGCACATAGTTGTTCTTCTTTTAAACTAGATTTCTAATCCTCAGAGAGGTGAAGAAAGACTTGAAATACTGAACCCTAAAAGCCAGAGTAAAAAAAGAAAAGAAGAGGTAAACCACTATAGATTTAGGAACTTTTAATACAGCTCTTGTTTCAGAGCCTAGCTTATTATCTTTGACTACTTTGGGACAAAAATATTGCAAAAGTCACTACTCGCAACAACTTGATGAGTGCCTGGATGAGAGGAGGAGAAAGTCATAAGCTACAGAAGCCCAGGACAAAGACAGTCTTTAAAGAAACATCTAGCCCCAGAACTATAAAAATATAAGAACCCTAGACATTAGAAGGACGCAGTGTAGACCTACAGAGGGACACGTGATCAGATAAGTATAAAGTAAAGGGAAAGGCTGAAAAAACTCAATAAGAAGAGTCAGTTTTACTTGGTACAGAAGTTGGGAAAATTAGCTCAAGTAGGGCAGAAAGGAACAATGTGAATAATCTAAAGTTTGTTATAGATCCATGACAACTGGAGGACAAATACCAAAATGCCAATATGAAGCTGAGGAATGAGAAAATTACTGAATTCCAAAATTGCAAGATGAACAAAACAGAACAAATTTCGTCTAGTCTCATCTTATCTTTTTAATTATTATCATATTGGTCTTTGGTAAATGTCAGATTCCTTTCTCCTTAATGAAGCACTCCCTTTGCATAAAGTAAAATATTTACTTCATGTTTACCTTCCCAACCTAGGGGTCATTTCAGCCCTTCAATAAATCTAAGCAACCATGAAGGTATGGAAAACTAGAATATAATTGTGTGAAGGAAAAAAAAAATACAGTAAATTCAAGTAAATGACGTCTGACTATATTTTTATATATTCAATAAATTCTCGTGTTCAATGCTTTCCTTTCATAGTAAATAATAGATTATTACATTGTAATAACTGTGGATACTATAAAAGCCTTTCAAATACAAGCAAGAGCTCCATTTTCAAACACCTGAGAACGGACACTGATCCCTTTTGGACACTGTGTAGACTGCTTAATAGATTCCAGCTTCCAGAAATTGAATCAACTCTCTCCTCAGAGACACGTAATTTCTCACATTAAGCGGAGGATATAGTACATTTCTGAGATCTCTGGAACCTCAGCGGAAAAAGACAATGAATCTAGAGCCACAACAGGTTTTGGACACCCAGCTGCTGGTTTTGGTGACAAAGTCTAACTATTCTTTTTCTTCCTTTTTTTTTTTTTTTGAATAATTTTGAATAAAATACTGTTTTCCAAACAAGTACTATGAAATTTGCAAATGCAATGCAAATGTGGGGAAAGGCTCACAGAGACAAGGCAGGCAAAAGAACATCTGCATATTGTCTTAATAAATATTTTGCAAAAAAGTGAGTCTTAGTTTTACAATACAACTGTATAGTTAGAATTGTCCCAGCAAGCACCAGTAAACAAGAATAGACACTGCACGGACCGCAAACACTTCAAGAATGCATCTGGAGTTCATCAGTTAAAAAAAAAATAAAAATTAACTCTGTTGTTATTGAAAGTTGTAATTGTTATTGGATGAAACAAGAATATATCCTTAGATGAAGGCCAATAAAAACATTTCATTATTCTTATCTTTTGCTACTAGATGACTTCGCAGCATGAAAAGAATCCTCATTTTGCAAGCATGACCTTAACTTCACTCTCTAACACACAATTTGCTACTGTCTTTTATTCTTTATGTTGTGAGAAACAGACCCTCAAATAATGCCTCCTTCAGATTTAAGGATTTTACATGAAACTACCAGCAGTAAGATAGGATGAATACCAAAAGAGCATAAAGCATTTTCAAAAGAAAGAATTGCTATCATGCAATAGAATATAAGATAGTTGATGTTCCATAGTATGAAGTGACATGTTAACCTAGGATTATATAACCATTTTCAAAGTCTCCCACAGGCACAGAGCTGATGAAAGAGAAGGTTTACATGGCTGAGTGCAGGGACAGATTTTTCTCTTGGGGTTCAGCACTATGTATTTCTAACTGACTTTTTTACACCATCAAATTATTGGGTTACAGTAAATTCAACTCAGACTTCATCGCTGAAGAGGGCTCATACGAGGAATCAAAAGCATCATTCATAAAAAGGCCCACCACCACAAAAAGAACCTGTTAAGGTTGAATTCTGTGCAGTATGTAACAACTCAGAAAGGTGGAATTTCACAATGTGAAAGAACAAGACAGATTAATGCTCAATAATCTCCAGCCTCTACTCTTTTTGATTTATTTTACATCATCAGAAAGCCGATGAGAATATTCTGTAAGTATATATTACATATAGTATTGGAGGACTACCCCAGATAAGCTGCCTTCTCAATTTTAGCTGTTAAAAAGCAAACGAACAAGCAAAAAAAAAAAAGCAACAGAAACTCACTGTCAATATTATGCTACTCACTGATACATGGTCTGAAGATACTGTTTTTGCAAGAGAGATGGAATTCACTTTTAACTTTCTGACGTGGACAAAATCAGAATTTCCATTCTCTTCCTAAATAAAAGCTAATTTTACTGTACAGTCAGATAATACATTGGTTTAGTCCTCTAAATAAGGCTATTCTACTGATTTTTATTTAACTTTTATAGTCCACTTGATTGTATCTTTTTAGCCATGTTCTTAAAAAAATTACGTATTATTTATTGCGAACAAGATGTAAAATGATTCCGCAATTAATTAGAGATCCCATACAGCGCAGCTTTAATTTGGATAATTTAATTATCCAAATACAACAAAAAGTTTAGTGGCTACCACTGAAACTAAACTTCTTGTCATTAAAAAAATGATATCTAACAAATTGCCTATTTATGCATCAGTATTGGTCCAAACGCTGTGGCCGATACTGAAATGCATCCAGCAGCAACATTTGTACAGGTACCCTGTGACTCAGAAGGAGCCACTATAACCAGATTAAGATATTGACAATGTATATTTTTGCTAAAACACTGCTGACTGAAGTTCAAAAGTGGATTGATGACAATTCCATGCCAAACTCACCTGCAAGCTGGAAAATGCAGAACAGTTTTCAAGGATTCCGAGCAAGTTAATTGAGCACTGAATTTCCACATTTTTAATGTATGAGGAAAAAAACTTACTCTCTTCAGCAGTAGTGCTTGGGGTAAGATTATATAATTGACCTTGCATTGTTCAACCAGTGTAGAGAATGTAATTACAGATTATGCCAACACAATGAATAAACATAAGTGTAGAACACATTTCTAGGAAGCCACTGATGGTGAAATTCAGAAAAAACTATGCATGGTAAAGGAAAAAGAAGTACATTGTGGGTATAAACTAATTTAGGGGGACGGGACAAAACCAAAACCATTTTCCGTGTATGATTTCCATATGATTACACAAGACACCCCTCTTCCCTGTACCCTTTCCTTAATTCCTGCATGAGCTGATGGAAAACTTCTAAAGGAAGGTTTGTACCTCCTCACATATAGCTGAATGGGGAACGAGTGAGGTAAGGAACTTCTGTATAAACAGAAAGAAGGTAGACTCTTTCCCCTGCTAACCATAGAAATAGTAGCCCGTTACAAAGGGATAGGAATTTGCGTTAGTATATGGTTCACAGAGATTAGACTGGGGAGCAAGTGCACAGTTCATTTTCAGCTCAACAAGCAGAGTCATCCAATTAAAGAACAAAGAAACATATCCGATTTTGTTTGTATTGTACTGTTATAATCTGATCTATTAAAGGACCTTCAATACATACTGAGAGTTCTTTTAAGGAATCATTCTGTGAAAATTGACTTAGAATCTGCGGTGACGCTCAAAAGTAAAAATTTTCAAAATTAAGTTCCTGGCTCTTCTGCCATCCCTACAACCTTCTTGATGAACAAGGATTCATCAATACCAATACAGAAATAGCTTTCCAAATGCATATGTGCAAAAAAATTTCTGGGTGCACATGCAAACAAAGTTTGACGAAACCACCAACTTTTGTATTTCAATATACAAGCAGATCTAACAACAACCAGAATGGAAGGTTCCAGATGAAAGGGCTTTTTTGTTTTCCTGAAGCACTTTTCATAGACATTTGCAATTGCTAGGTACCTTTGTGGCAAAATCACTTACGAACCTGTAATTGATTCCCACTTAAATGTGAAATATACGTCAGAAATTTCTAAGTGTTCCCGACAGAAAGTGCCACTCACGCTCTTTCACTGTCTATTTCTCTTGATGCATTTGAGAAGCCAAGTGTCCTAACCTAATAATTATTATTTCAGGTCAAACCACTAATAATTCAGTGGGTGAGATATCTATACAGGTGGATGTCTCTACACATCCTGGAACTGGAGAGCATAAAGTCACTGTAAAAGGTAAGTTTCAAACAGCTAAATTTAAGAAGAAAGCAACAATAAAGTCCAGAACCCCAAGCACTACATCCTAAGTAAAACATTCCTGTAAGGAAATAACAAGTATTACACTACTTGTAAGGCTATGAGCGTGCTTCAGGTGATTAGGATCATACTGTTTCCCTGCTCAACATCAGCAGCAGTTAAGATTATGCAGGTAAGTACTGTCTGTGCTTCTCTGTGTAGACAGTTAGAAATTCAAATGTGCCAAATTACACTTCTGAACTGCTTGCATGTAATTTCACTTTCCAAAAGCTGTAGCAAATCTGGGTGGTAAAGGACTGCACCAAGACTTAAAAATTCTGTTTTTAACAAAATGCCATTGTTCTGCACAACCTGAATTCCAGAGGAAACCCAGTGTCACTTAGATTCATATAAGCTGATTTTTTTTTTTTAATAACAGGGATGGTAGCAGTCAAAAGAGCTGTTAATATAAAGCATTTATAAAATACATGTTTAGACTTGCTACTGTTGTCACTGAAAGTAGCCAGACCTCTTTCTTGGCAGAGAACAGCCAAAGCTCCTCCTAGGCCTTCCAAGTATTGGTATCCTATAGGAAAGCTCTCAGGTTAGCTCTCACTGGCTATACAAAGTCACACTAGATAAATAATTGGAGCTTTTGCAAGAAATTTTATTTAACTTCATGTGTTTGGGTTTTTTTTTTATAGTTGTAGCAATTAATAATCTAAACTGGCAAACAACAGCTATGTTCCGGCCATTTGTGGAAGTTTGCATATTAGGTCCTAACCTAAGTGACAAGAAAAGAAAACATGGAACCAAGACAAAGAGCAACACCTGGTCACCAAAATACAATGAAACTTTCCAATTGTAAGTCTTTTTTTGCCTGTTAATTGCATATTTTATGCAATTTTTTTTAGCATTTCTTGCAGTTAAACTGGTAAGAACATTAAAAAAAAGTTCTAAGGCAGCTATACACATCAGAGTCCGTAAATACAGACACCACTTCAAAATGATTTAGTCATTTGTGTCTTTGTTTTATATGAAGATGAAAACCAGTAAGCTTTCAGTCTTACGAAAGCTGCTGAAAATGTACAATTCATTTCCCTACACAGGAATAACTATTTATACACTTAGGAATCTAATTACCTAAGTAGTTATCTGCACTGAAGCATTAATTATTACTGCTAGATATCTGGACTTTGTGCCCATTGAGATACCTAAATATGTAAAGGGTTGCACATGTGTTATTGGTATTATTTTCTCTATTATTTAATCCTTAAAGCAATAAGAAACTTTCACCTAACCTGGAGTTTTAAATTTAGTACCTCCCGCAGCACCTCTCACCTTTCATAACTGTGACCAATTCATTCCTCACTCCTCCCCCCCAGCCCCAGGAAGGACAGAGTTCACTTTCTCAGTGTCTGATCACAACGCTCCTTCTGAGGCGTGCTGTCAATGGTTTTCCTTAATTTTTACAGTTGATTTAAAGATGAGGTTATCATACTCATGAAAATAGTTCACCATTTTGCGTGAATTTTTGACGGAAAGTTAACTGTTTATTTCAGATATTTAAGGAAAATTAATTCTCTATTTCTGTTCGGGTCAGTGGAAACAGAGGCTACATGATCAGTACCATCTAAAAAGTTAACTGTGTAGAAGGTTTAAAATTAAATTACTGCTGCAACAAAATGGAACTACAAAAATTAAAATACCAATAGCACTTTAATTTTTACAAGATTTCTAGAGTATGTTCATTCCTTAGGGGAATTAAACTGAACTCCCTGTTCTAAATTCATGTTTTTAATCCGTGCAGCATGTTGAGTAACGAAGATAAGCCAGGAGCCTATGAACTTCACCTCTCAGTGAAAGATTACTGCTTTGCTAGGGAAGATCGCATTATAGGAATGACAGTTATTCAGCTGCAAAACATAGCAGAGAAAGGTAGCTGTGCATCTTGGTACCCCTTGTTGAGAAACATCTCTGTAGATGAAACTGGGTTGACAATTCTTAGAATACTGTCTCAGAGGACCAATGATGAAGTTGCTAAAGAATTTGTAAGACTTAAATCAGAAACAAGATCTGCTGAAGAAACAGCCTAAAATACCCAAGTAATGCAAGATTGTCACCGCCAAGAACATAGATATGCTGTTGTCCGAGTAGTGCATGCATGTGCAAATCTGTGGGAATGTTTAACTAACTATATTTTCAGTGTTTGCCAGTACTAATGTACTATATTTGCAAGGTATGTCAAGGAGCTGTATATCTTTTATACATATTTTGGTCTTTGGTAAAAGTAACTGTTCCAATGAAGTGCCAAAACTAAGACTAAGAGTAAATGTTTCATCATATCTTTTTAAATGTTGGTTTCACCTCATCACAACTCCTTTATTTTTTAACATTAATAAATAATTAGCTTTTTTAATTGATTAATAAGTTGTCTCCCTTACACTACTGTGTTGCTTGTTCTAAATTAAGTTACCTCTCTTACTATTATTTTTTAAAAGATGTACCTAGTTTTCTTCAAACTATCATTTTATGCAAGCCTCCATTTTAGGTATCTTACTGATAACTTTTTCTATCATTACTACAGATGCAGTTACTTATAGAAAGTGTTTGTAATTTTATAATTACCAATATAAAGTAATGATTTTTGCATAAAAACTGAAAAAGGATGGAAATATTTTATGCTAATCTTTTTCCAACCTTTCATAAATATCACTGTGAAGAAATGCTGTTAAAGCAAGTTCTCAAGAAGCTGTGCTTACCAGAGTTTGTTACTGATGTTTGATATCTCGAGATAACTTTGTTCTTCAAAACTGCCAAGGTAATATCATATTTGTATTAAAAGAGTAAGTCAGTATCTGTAGAAAAAGACTGCCATACAGTACAGTATATGTGCTTTTAAAAATCATTTTTTAAATGATATGGTACTGTACAAGGGTTACTAGTTTGGAATATGTAACGCTGGTTTGTGGTTTGTTTCTAGAAATTGTTTATGAAGAGAAAAGATGCTGTTAGCATTTTCACTCAGAGTTATTAACGTTGCTTTACATACTTAGCTGTAACATCAGTTAAGTGCTTTATTTCTTTATTTTTTTTAGAAAAGTTCAACAGTTTGTACTTATGCAACATTAATATGTATTGCACTAAAGCAAACTCCGTGTCCTGTAAATATATTTAGTGAGAAATTGTAAAATAAAGTATGAAGAAACTCCTTTCGTGTTTTGTCATATGATATTATTTATGTTATTATTATTATTATGAGGTTTTATGTGCATGTAAAGCCCATGCAGTTAGCTTACAGCATAGCTTTATAATATATCAAAGTAAAATTTCCAGTGACTAGCATCTGGCTCTTTTATAAGTGTAGGATTTGATATGTCAGTGTTCTAAAAAGCCATAATAAATGAGGTGGGGACATATATATACATAATGTTCTGTAATAATGCACATAACTTTGTGTGATAATACACATATTTGTCACTGGTTTTGGATATAAGTTTTTCTAATGACACAGGTTGGAGTTTTCGGCTTTTCTTTGGCAAAAAAAAAAAAAAAATAAGTGAAGGGAGGACATATAGCTAGTATGTTATGTCAGTCTTTTAAAACTGTAGTACATGACTCCACGTAGGTAAACCAGATTCTTTCCAGTATATCCTTTTGTGAAGTATTTAGATGAGATTTTAGGATGTCTTTCAATACCCTCCACAGTCCTCTTGTTTGAATATCAAGAAGTAAATTTGCCATAAGTATATTTAGACATTTAGAGAAGATCTGCACAGCCTTTAGAGAGTTAACAATACATCACCAAGATCCTGGGGGGGGGAGGGTGTGAGACCCAAGTTATCTTATAAGCACATATAATGCCAATAGTTATGCATTGCAAAATACATAATATGACAGAGGGAGATTTTTATGGGTACATCTTTTAACTCATCACTTCAGAAAGCCATTTCCCCATGTAAAAAGTTAGGCTGGTAATTTCACATTTAAAAGAGTAATTCATTAATTTAGACATTAAGTGACTCCTTAACAATTCTGAGAATGTTATTTTAATACTAAACAGAGGTTGCATGTAATTGCAAATACTTGCAAAACTCTAAGACCCAAAATCAATCTTGAAACTAACCCAAGCCTTTAATGTTTCAGATGTATTTTATTTGTTGTGATACACTTAAAAGTAAAATCCAGGTGTAGCTCCAGTAACTTCAAGAAAATTAAAGAGGATTTTATCTGAGTCTGTGTAATACCGCCTCCTGAGAAGTTTGCATTTGTATGTGCAAGTTATACTGCTTCCTAACTATATTTCTGTATAGCCCAAAGTGTCTGCAGTGGACGACACTTAAAACACAGAATCTATTAACAGTTAACAAGATTTAATGTAAGAAAACATCAGCAGATTCATTCTCAAATAAAAAAGGGGAATATTCAAGAGATGAGATGGTTCCTGCAATATAGAACGTTGTTGTGGATAAAATGCAATGAGAATTCCACAATAAATCAATTGTGCTGTGAATTAAAACAGAAAGGCTGGGATAGGCAGCTTCTGGTTGTTTTTTTTTTTTAAACGAGTGCTTTTATCATATTTTTCTGTAGCTGTTTACAGTAAAATGGCACGCATTTTGGTGCATAATGCATTCACCACCCGATAAACTATTTATTCCCAAGATTCACCTAGAAAGGAATGAATTGCTCTATTTTACTATCAGTGTTATTTCCAGAAGAGGACACACCAGCAGACAGGAATCTGTTCTCAGGGAAGTCAATGGGAGCTTTGTCCAATGGCTGCTCACCAGTCATTTCTGAGCAATTTAGCTTGAGTGGCTGTAACCAATCGGGATACGGTTTTCCAGTTCACAGGTTGAATGGAACTTTGAAACTCATTAAAGTTCAGATGGGCTTACTCAGAAATATGCATCGGGGGAAGTTAACTCTCCCACTGAGTGTTGGGTGTGTTTTGATAACCATGTGATCTCATCAAGACTCTTTGCATCACTAGTACAACTTCCCACAGGAGAAGGGATCAAGGTGCCAAGCTGGACCAATGAAAATAGGCTGTTACATGGAGAACTGCAAAACCAGATGTACCTTCAGGTTTCACACCATAAGATAGATGCAATTAGGATCATAGGCTAAAAGTCTAACAGATAGCTCAATCATAGCTATGACATATGGCAAAGAGTACATATAAACACTAGCTTCCATTGCTCTATGGCTAACTTGAAGTTGAGTGGGCCTCTAACAAAATTAGTATCATTGCCTTTTAATAATGACAATACAAAATCTGTACAGCCTCTGTATAAAGATCTTTCATTATGAAAACAAGATGGAACAAAATGAGAACATGGCTGCGTTATGGATTTAATCGTTACAGTTAATGCTAATCAAGAATATAATTATTATTTTGGTTTTAAGCTCTCCATAAATTCACAGCTGTCCAAAGGCAGCTGTAAATGGTACACATAATTTCTAACACTTACTATTTTATGGTAAGAAGGATGCTGATTTGCAAGGTGTAATCAGCTGAAAAGTTACTGCATGAAAGTATTTCAAAGAAAGACCTATGTCTAAGTTCTGCTCTCTTACCCAACCAGAGAAAAAAAAAAATTACACATCAAATGTGCAGAATAGCAGAATAAAACCCGGATATTTGAAATTGCAGATTTTCGTATATGATAATTCAGTATATTTAAACCAAGAAAAGATTTCTCTTACTCAGGGAAAATACGACTTGAACTTTTAGACTCAACATCAACAAGAGTCTCTGGACCACACAGGCACGGCACATACAGAACACCGCCTTATGAAAAACTATCCGGTCAATTAGTATGGAAAACATGCCAACCAATGTCAAATAGGAACATATCTTTAACTCCGACAGGTTATCAAACACATTTCTTGAGAAGCTCCTGGAACAGAAATAATGGAACAATACTTTTCATTGTTTTACTGTAATTATTTTACTAGTTTTCATTGATATTCTAATGCTAGTGACTGTAGAAATCAAATTTGCAGGCAAATACTGAAAACAGAAGAATAATTTACCATTACCGCATTAATCTGAATTAAATACCCATTTCTTACAAATCCCTTGAACACTAAAGAAAAGAGCTGAATATGTGGAAAACATTAAATTATTATATTAAATGAAATTCAGCTAGCAGACATAAAATTAACATAAATGGATTTAGTGTTATTTGCAAAATACAGCTGGGCAAGTGTTAGAAAGCGTTCCATTGTTTACACATGCTTATTTTGATGGTATTTTCATATCATTTGTGTGTGCCTTTTGGCATCATATTTATGTGATTGACTTGTACTATCAAAAATACATAGAAATGAGTTTTCAAGAAACAAGTTTAATTTATTTTAGAAATTATAATCAAGAGATGGGAGACAGACATTAGACTGTGACTACTGAGAATGGGGATATTACAAAAAGATGTCCCTATAAGTATTTGTTGAAATAAAGAAAAATTAAAGCATGAATCTGGAGAATATCTGCTTCTCTTTTGTGTGCCACCCTGAGTGAACGCATACACACACTACAGAGTATAAATCAAATTTGTAAGTGATTAATCTACAAAAACTAATTAGAAGACAAACCCAATCATAAAGAAAATGAACAAAAGGATCTTTTCAAACAGATTCCATAGCTGACAAGCAGCTTACCTAAACAAACTGTTCCTAAACAACTCATGGCCTATGACCCCTTTGCTATGAGAATTCATGTTCGGATTTCAAAGACTGCAGCAATTAAAGCTGAAAGCCTTCCCTGTGAATTTTGCTAAATTAACCACTGCAGAATATGAAGTAACAAGTGGGAATACTGTATACTTTGTAGTGAAAGCCATTAAAATGTCATACATTAATTTTCAACGAAATAAATACAAGATAATCAGAAAAGTTAATCCAAGGGAGAAATAGAAGTCTGCTCTTTAGTATTCTGCTGTTATTTCTACTACAGTGCTGACAGTACGGTACTCGCCTACAGTACAGTCCCAGGATCCAATCTGCACTGACTTGGGGTCTCACTTAAATTAACACCTACTTCTCTAGTTTTTCAGAACAGTATTAGGAGTTCGAGGCAGCGGACAACCCAAAGAGCACTATGGGTCATAGAACCAGCTTACCCAGTGGTTCACAGCTCTGGTCTGTAAACTGGACATATACTGTTGTTTGACTATGTACATAATGAATAAAGCAAACTTACACTGGTAAGCACAATTGACTTTACTGGAGTTGTAACAGAGCACACTCAGGCAAAAATCTCTCTCTTCCCTTGCCCTAGATATACTAGAGCTTGCTGACGATTACTGCTCCTGTTTCACTGCACTTCCTTTGACAGTTACTGAGGCAGCTCCAACTTTCATTCTTTTGAAGGCTAAGAGGCCCCACACATTCTTTTTAATAATGTTAACCCATTTAAGCAGGAAGTTTTTTGTTGCTGAGTGATGGCAGTTGACTGCAATGTGAGTTAAGCCCCGAGGCCTGAGGTCATGACACTAAGAAAACAAATGTCAATTACTGACTACCAGAATCAAAAAATGAAAAGGAATTGCCAAAATATGCACTGAACAGTAGAACACTAATGGAAAACCAGAGTGTAGTGAACACACTCCCCTCCTTTAGGTAACAGTCTCCTAGATTTCTTTGAGTAGAAAAGACACTGTACATACACAATGCCTCTTAGCTTGATTTTAGTTTACAACACATGGCAGGGATTTGTCCATAAAAACCACGCAGAGTTTATATGCATTACACAGCAGTTGTACATAAGAAGCACTACATACAAGTAAACTGGATGCACAGAATAGCTGCACTGTTATCTTTTAAAATTCTTAGCGACAAAAATATTAACATTTAACAAATATATTAAAAAAAAACAAAAACAAAAACAAAAAACCAACAGAAATGCAAACCATGATTTTGCCTTGCTTTTACAATCGAAGGGACACAGTGTGGGTGTCTGAATGAACAGCTGCAATCATTGTTCTTGGGGTATTAGAAAAGACCCTGGAAGACAATGAGGTATTTGCTAACAAAGAGAGAGGACTCTCAGCAGAGGTGGGGGAAGAGAAGACTACATTACAGCTGAACGGTAAAATGGCACGACTATTGGGATATTTTACAGAGATAAGGAAGGGACACTATAATCTTCATAACATAATCAGCCAGTGAAGAGGGCTGACAGGCAGTCCAGCCTCAGATTGCATTCCTTAACTCATAGAAGAACCAGAAGACTGGTGTGACTTTGATGTAACAGACACAGAAAGGTAGATCTCTCCCTAGATTTTTGTCATGTTCTTCTGTTGATTGTGGTTTCAGGGGAGGTACAAGACAGAATTCAGTCCCTGAGAGGGTCTCCCCACCTTGTTTTGTACTAAGTAGAGTCTAAATAAGAGTTGTGCATTTCACTATCCTCTGTTCCAAAAAGATAAACATATTCCCAGCCTGGAGGCCATCACAAACAAGTTCAACTAGGTGGAATATTCTCTTGAGGAGCTCGAGAAACAATAGCAATTCACATCTAACAACACATCAATGTATCAACATGCTAATCTGCACCTAGGTGACAACATGAAATCAATATCCCCTTGGAATGCTATCCTCTTTTATGTAACTTGTGAGAAACTCGTGCCAGACTGAGCTTCCTTAGCAAAATGACCACTCAGAAATTAGATCAAGTCAGCTTGACATTAGAGACAAAACATTGCAGGAGTCAATGAAGTGAGCTGGAGTCATTAGCAGCAGTGAACTTAACTCCTATCAAATATGCTCTATAATGTTCAATAGCCCATATAATTGTGGCACATCTTCTCTCTACTGCAAAGAATTTAATTTCTGATCAGGGAGAAATTCCACAGCAGAAAAAAAAAAAAAAAATAGAAACCAGGAATACTGTTTACACTTAACATTTGCTTACTGCATTTTTATCAGATGGAAACAAGAGTATAACTCCAAATATATATATCCTTCTCTGTCACACAGACAATAAACAAAGCCTATATACAAAATTTATTGCATGAATGAAATCTGTTTTCTATTTACAAAGAGCTTATAAACAGCTTGCAATTTTGGCAAATGCTATTATTTAGATTGACTGGCTACATCATCTATGAGAAGGGGTTAAATCTTTGTTGAATGGTCTGAGTCCGCTATTGAGGCAATTGCTAGCTGAGAGTCCTGCCTGGCTGAATGCAACACCTAGAACCAGTTTACTGAGGCACAGAACTGGCTTAAAATCCAGACCTTCAGACATTGTTTCTATTAGCAACTACAATTAGCAAAAATACATAGAGAATAGCATGTGTCTTCATGCAGAGAGCAAAACATAGAAAAAATAACTTGCCAATCAGAGGAGGAAAGCTTGGTAGAACATCATTATTTACGATAGCAGTTTGCATCTGGTTGACAGCATCAAATAAAATATCACTTAAAAAAAAAAAAAAAACAAAACCCAAAAACCAAAACAACCTACATCACGGTAAAACAGAGAAGGAAGGACAAAACTGAAAGAATAGGGCCTTTCTGCGTAACAAAGACTGCACAATTCTAAATCAGACCTGTCAGCTAGAGAGTCCTTTGAGACTTTTACACTGTAAATTAGACAACTGACCGACAGACGATAA
>VXAK01011037.1:0-18125 GCA_013399435.1 Arenaria interpres
CTTCCAACTCTATTGAATCTGTGAATCTGTCAATCTGTGAATCTGAATAGTGCCTTCACCTCAAGCAGATCCTTTGTGCAGCAATGGGGTCCAAAGTGGCTGATTTTGATATGGAGCGTCACATCCTCCCCCATGAAAACTATACGCTACGGTGTGTTTTATAGCTGCTTTATGGCTGAGGCACTGGGACTGTTTTGCTGGAAAATTCCACCTGAAGAAGTTCCTTCTTTTACTTCCCAGTGCGCCATGCCAGGGGCACGCTTTTCCTAGTATTATTTCTGTAATTATACTAATTAGAAAATCTGATCCTTAACCTCCCACTGATTTCAGCCTTTTCTGATTAAACTGATGACTGGTCCAAGAACATTTAATCTGAAGTGGGGGGATTTGTAGTTTGCTAATTTTCCAAGCTCATGGTTCTAATCTATGTATTTCCACAGGAGGCAAAAGAAAGGAAAAAACAGATTTTTCCTAGAAAGTGTTTGCATTTGAACTCCCAATTTTGCAATCATGTGAAAATGTGGTTTTATTTTACTCAAAAATGTAATCTCATTGACCACACTGGGCCTAAAAGTGGAGGCAATTGCTCCGATGTTATGAGTGCAACTGAGCGCAACTGAGCCATTTTCCCCACGCAGGTAATTCCGTTTGGTCACGGGACTGATGTTGTTGCTCACTTCAAAGCCTCTGAATTTGTTGTGAGAAATCCTTCTCATGGTGTTTGAATACTCTCGGGGCCAGCTTCCCAGCCCCATCACTCCCTGGGGTGGTTTGAAAGGCTGTTGTGGTGGGCAGGATTTCATCTGGCCTCAGGCTGCATCTTGTTGCCCCAGTCCCTGAGGCTCTTACAGTAGCACAGGAAGAAACATGAGCTCCTCTGTCACAGGTTTGCCCTTTCAGCCTCCCTTTTGCTGGTTCTCAGTGGCTTCCTTCTTCAGTGATACCCTTGGGTGATGCCCAGAACCACCAGGTTGCAGAGTCACTTGTGCTCCATCTATTTCTACTCCAGGTGTGTGCTCCTGTGTCAGGCAAAAGGCAGGGCTTCAATGACATTGCCTCCTGTGGTCTTCCCATTGTGTGAGTGCCAAAGACATAGAATCACAGAATACTGGGTTGGAAGGAACATCAAGACTCATCTGGTCCAACCTTTTCTGGCAAAAGCACACTCTAGACAACGTGGCCCAGCTCCCTGTCAAGCTACATCTTAAAAGTGTCCAACGACTGGGAATCCACCACTTCCCTGGGGAGATTATTCCAGGGGCTGATTGTTCCCATTGTGGTAAATTTTCCTCTTGTGTCTGATCAAAATCTTCCCAGGAGTAACTTGTACCCATTTACCCCTCATCTTTTCCATGTGACTCCTTGTAAAAACGAAGTCTCCATCTCCCTTTGTAGTCACCCTTTGAACACCGGAACGTGGTGATGAGGTCTCCCCTAAGCCTTCTTTTTTCAAGGCTGAACAAGACCAGTTCTCTCAGTCTTTCCTCATACATGTCCTTTGATCATCTTGGTGGCCCTTCTCTGAGCTCTCTTCAGCCTGTCTACATCTTTTGTATAGTGGGGACCAAAACTGAGCCTAGTATTCCAGGTATGGCCTGACAAGTGCTGAGTAGAGTAGGATAAGGAAGACTGTTAAGTAAGTAGTTGAACACTGCAGTGGCTGAAGTTGACTGTATTTGAGTTAGACTTTTGGATAAAATCTGATTCCAAGCAGATGTTTTCAAGGGGTTTGGTGCTGTGGTATCTTTTTTTTTTAATTATTAGTATTTTTGTATTTTTTGGAAATGTTAAACACAGTGACATCTCTTTTGCTGTGTTATGCTGGCACCAGGAGGGAAGTAGTCCAAGAAAGCGCCCCAAAACTCCTGCCTAGCATTCAAATTTCTTATGAGTCTGCTATCACCTGTGTGTCAGAAAGAAGAATGCAAAAAGAACGCTTGAAAAAAAAAAAAGTGGCTTGAATAGCATTTATTTGATGAAAAGAAAAAAAAGAACACTTTCAATAATAAGATAAATTAGTTCTGTTAGAAAAGACTGTGTTATGAGCGATAACAGGAAAAAGCATGGTATGCATATTCTGACTGATATACAAGTCAAATTACCAAATAACCGTTATTTTGCATGGGGTGATGGGAAGAACGAATTCTCTGAATAGCGTAAAATGAAGAATTAATTCTGAATGACGTGCAAAATCTTTCTAATGGCCTTCATCTTTTCCTGTTTTTCTGTTCCGTGCATATGGTTTCTTTACGGTACTGCAAAATGTCCCCGTTGCTCAGCAACAGCAAGTTGAAACAGCACCAGTCAGAGGAAATCTGCTGATTTACACCGGCCATAAAGCGTGTGCTCTTCACCGGGTGCAGATTTTTACACAAGAGTGAAGGCAAGCCTTTGTAGGTTTGCCTCTCTGGGGCGCACGTGGTGCTGCGTGGGGAGATGTCAGTTCAGACATCAAAAGATACCCTTTTCAGCCCCAGTTTGACAAGTGCAGAGACGCATCCTCTGGACAGAACATGAACCTCATCTATTTCTAATCTAGGTGCCTGTCCAGTATCTCCCCTAGGAGCGAGTCCTCACCTGCTGTTGAGGAGGTTTCCAGCCCCAGCCATAGCTCTGCCTTCAGCTGATCGTGCCTCCTGCACAGAAGCACACTTTGCCCTTGCACATTTAAAAAGGTGTTGATGCAGCAAAGTGCCGTAAGTACAAAAAGCAGAAGTTAGAAGTTTCCTAAATATCCATAATTTTATTTTCCAACATCTTCTAGACTACTTATTTAAGAGATAACCTGACTTTGGAAGAGCTTAGTGATGATAAATAGAGGAAAACTTATACCAAACTCAAAAAAAATATGAATACTCGTTTTTAAAATTAACTCCACACAATATTGTATAGCTATTTACCAAGTAAAACACAGGAAATGATACATTTTTACAAGCGATCTCTGGAGTGTCAGTTGTACAGAAATACTGTCAAACATCTGAAAACCTAACACTTCACCAGAAAATACTGCCAGCAGTTCATCCAAATATTTTTTACTCAGAATCACAGAGTTGCAGGGGCTGGAAGGAACCTCTGGAGACCGTCTAGTCCAACACCCTACCAAAGCAGGGTCACCCAGAGCAGGCTGGACAGGAACGTATCCAAATGGGTTTGGAATATCTCCAGAGAAGGAGGCTCCACACCCTATCTGGGCAGCCTCTTCCAGAGCTCTGCCACTCTCAAGGGAAAGAAGCTTTTCCTCATGTTGAGACGGAACTTCCCGTGTTCCAGTTCGTGCCTGCTGCTCCTTGTCCTGTCACCAGGCATCACTGAGAAGAGCCTGGCCCCTTCCTCTTGACACCTGACCCTTAGATACTGCTCAGCATTGATGAGGTCCCCTCTCAGTCTTCTCTTCTCCGGGCTGAACAGTCCCAGGTCTCTCAGCCTTTCCTCAGCAGAGAGATGTTCCAGGCCCTTGATCATCTTCTTAGCCTCTGCTGGACTCTTTCCAGTAGTTCCCTGTCCTTCTTGAACACTCAGACATTTTTGGTGATCGTAAAAAGACATTGTTTTGTCCAACCCCAAAAATCATCGGCAGCACTTTTCACAGGTTATTTTTTATTTCCTCTGCCAGAAGAGGAAAAGGTTTTGACCTGCTTTCCCAGGAAGAACAACCTGATCTAGTTGAAGGTGTCCCCACTCATGGAGCAGGAGTTGGACTAGATGGCCTTTAAAGGTCTCTTCCAACCCAAACAACGCTATGATACTATGACATTACTGCAGGTAGTGTAATGCCAACTGAAGGACCTGAACATATGCAGTAATTGTGGTGAAGATGTCAGCTTCATCATGAGATCAAGTATCTCAATGAGCTGGGCAGAAAAGTGGCTGAGTTAACATCCACTGAGGTGACCAGCTCTTTGGGTGCAAGGTCAGCTTCCTCCTTCCCTACCCAGGGACCCTGGCAGTCTGTGCAGAGGTGGCACAAGGCTGGTGAGCTGCAGAGCTCTGCTACATCCACCAGTCCTCCAACCATCCCCTTCCCATTGCTGGGCAGAGCAGCAGCTTCAGGCTGGGACAGTGCAGCATTTTGCTGCTTGGTATTTGTGGGCTGAGGGGGACAGTGTAAGGAGAAGAAGGGTCAAGAAGATCAGCTTCCATTCATTCTACTTGTGCACAGACTGAACAGAGCCATTTTATTGCACAGGAAAGGGACAGCAATGACTTTTCTGCTGTCCCCTCCTTTGCTAACCCATGACCAAGTTCAAGTATTTAGAAAAATCATGAGATTAACATAAAATCATGGACCTTAATCCCCTTTTTTTTTTTTTTTTTTTTTCAGAAAAAGATTCTTTTCACTGGCATTTGCTTTCTTGGCCTTTGGTTTACAGACTTTTTTCTGCAACTGGGTAGGCCTGAAACATTTTTATCGTGAAATGTTAGAGCCTAGTGCAAACGAAAACATCCAAAAGCTGGGGCTGACAGACACCCTCCTCCCTGCTGTTATTGTGACTTTTACTACAAGTCTGGCAAGTGTTGGCAGCGCTGCCTGCAATTTATCTGTGTCTGTCTTTTGTATGATGGTTGTTAATGTACATCTCCACAGGGCTTGAGAGATCCTCCAGGTAGAATTCTTCACCACCTGTTTTCTGCTTAGCCAAGGGTACTCTTTATTCCACTTCTCTGTTACTATGAAGCTCTCTAAGATGTATCCTATTGCTGTCATAAGCTGGTTTTAGCAATTAATGATGATGAGAGATACTCTGGTCTTTATTGCTTTACGTCCCATTGCTGTGACTTGGATTCCCCAAAGAGATTTTTCCTTTCAGCTGCTAAATCATTTCTGCACTGCTTAAAATTCAAGTGTCTTTTCAGGCATATGTGCTTTTAAATCATTACAGATAGGTCTTGGGAAAGGTCCGTCCAGCACAGCACAGTAATATCTCATAAAAATAGAACAAATGAATGTGGTGGAAAAAGCCTCTGCACTCAGAAGGTGGCCTTTTTTTGGTCTTTTGAGTTTGGAGCACACAAATCACATATTTTGGGGAAACACCTTACGCTCTTGCCTTAAAATCTGCGAAATATTTATCTTCTTGTGTCTTTATACCTCACAGCAAGACCTCTGATGTTTCTTCATCTCTAGATAATAAGCTCGGTTGGCTTCTGGGTAGGTGACTTTGGAGAGTGGCAGCTTGTAGATGGCAGAGTTGTTTGTGGTTATTAACAGGAAGGTCAGCGCAGACAAGCAAAAAGACCAGGTTCCTGATGGCAACCCAAACTGCAAAGAAAAATACAAACCACCTATTTACCATGTGTCTTTCTTTCACTTGACCCCCCCAGCCCTTGAACAAAACTCAAAGCCGCGCAGCTTGGAACAAGCTTTCTCAAGGAAGTCTTGACTTGGACTTGGTTTTTTGTGGAATTTCTCCCTGGGGAGGCAGGACTTCTTTGAGATGTAGTCATTGTGCATTAACCTGCAACATCTACCAGCTCTGGTGAGAAGGCTGCCTTCACTTTGTGCATCTGCAGTGGTCTTGGGTGGGGATGAGACAGAACCGGATACCAGAAACATTCAGCTTTTCCCTGGGCTCTGTCACTGACTGCCTTTTGGCACTTGGACAAAGCAGTTAAATCAAATTTGACGTTTCTTTACACGTGTGGAGGGCCTTTTTCCCAATCACTTCTGGCACAAAGTGTAGAGATATCATTATCTCAGAGGTGGCGAGGGCTGAGCTGTGGAAGTCCATTCAAGCTCTGAGGATGAAAAGTGGCAACAGTTGTTGGTGGCATTTTTCAGTGGGAACCACACCGACCCCCTGGGCGGGCTGTGTCCCCTGTCCCAGACCAGTTCTGAATTGTTCTCTGAGTTTTGGTGTTTTGCCTCAGAAGGCAGGAAAATATGCAATATTCAAATCTGTCTTTGGAAAAATGACCTTGGCAGATTCACTACTCACCACAGACAACATGTTTGCCACTGTTGCTCCCAGGTAGGCACTGAAGAGCGCTGTGAGAAAGAAAGGTAGTTCCTAGTGAGTTTATTTGCTCATGGAGGAGACCAGCAAGGACAAACATCTCTCACACGCCTCGGGCAGCTCAACCAATGCTTATGATGATCCCTGGACAGCCCGCTCTTAAAGCCCTTTCCTTTGCACTGTGTCCCCTCCAACCTGAAGCTCATGGAAAGGGCAAAACAAAACAAAAAAATGAACTGGAATGATGAAACATGTGACAATGGAAATAGAGGCTTTTGAAAAATGCACCAGCGTGGAAGGTATGTAGCTTGATGAATGGGGTTAAATAGGAAAATAACCCTTCCACCCCCATCTCCCCTGCCTCTGGGGCTAGCAGGTGGGTCAATGAGATACAAAGCTAAATCTTTTTTATATGAGCACTGAATGAGCAATAGCTTCACTCCCAGCTCATTGCGTTATTGAAATTTCGTATGGAATTGCCTTATAAATAATTCTTCAATCATTCTGTGTTGCCATTTCAATAGACTGGGGAAACTGTACTGCCTAACTACAGACGTGGACTGATCTTGAGCGCCAGTTTGCTCAAAGTTTAGATATGTCATTCTCCGCAAAAGGAATTTGAGCTGGTGTCCTATGATTGGAAAAACCAATACGATTCATCCAGCAATGTTGAGCAAACACAGCTAGTGCCTCAAAACTGGGCATCTAATTTCAATCAGCGTCCACTGATGGCATCTCTTCCTTTGAACACAACTCTTGGCTGAAAGCAAAAGCAGCACCTTTATTTTGTCAGGGGACTTTGGAGCAATGGCTCTGACATCTGGCTCCATCGCTCATTAGTCTCGCCCAGGTCCATCTGCCCACCTGGAGGTGGCCATCTGGCTTCAGCCCACCTCGAGTGTCAACGCGTCTTGTCTCACCTCAAAAGAAAACCTGGCAGTAGCGAAAAATCCGTCGGGTACGTACCGCAGGCAATTGCCAGCAGATGTGTCTGCCAGGTGAAAGCGTAGAACATGCCTCCGATGGCAGCGCAGGAGAGGGAGCTGTTGTAGCCCCACAAGCCGGAGTAGATTGTGCTGAAAGGTGTCGCTAAGCTCAGTGCTGGAAAATAAGTCAAAGAAGTGTCACTCCTTGGCCAAAGAGATTAAAGCAGCTAGAAATGGCATGAATTCCACTTTTTAGGGCTCTAGCCTGCATAGGTACACTCGGTTCCGATTTTGCAATCATGTTGCTACAGTGTAAGGGTAAAGCCTTTTTAATCTGATGCAATCAAGGCAGAATTTCCCTGGTGCTGCTGAGCTGAATTTGGCCGTACATTTTCAGCAGAAGATATATGAGTGAATGAGCATGCACATGGACTCTAAATGCATCCCTGAGGCCTGCACATTCAGACTGATGACTATGGCTTTTATTAAGCTGCTTCTAAAAACATCAGAATATATCCAGAAATGAAGTATTTCATGATAAAAATTCATTTCAGCCCAAAATACACTTCCTTCTTCTGAAGATTTTTCACCATCATAAAGTGAAGTAAGAGAATGGGAAAGTCAATCAAAAGAATTCTTATAACTTAACAATATATATATGTATATTTTTTCAAGCAGTTATTCTCCAGTGGGAGAAACATTTGTGACTGTAAATGTTCCACTCATTGCAGTTCCTCTTTTATTCTCCATGCTTTTATATAAATCTTGTGGCACAAGTCAAATCCTTACCTGCCAGCATCCCCACTGCCGATCCAATTGCCGCATGCAGACAAATGAGTGGAGAAGAGATAAATAAAGCAATCAGGAAGATTCCCCCTGTCCAGGGATTATCACAGCCATAAACCTGACCCACCCCGACCAGAGTGGATTGCAGGAGCTGCAGGAATTTAAAAAAACAAACAAGCAATCAATAATCTAATTTTGTTATCAGCTTTGTAATTTCTTTTTTTTTTTAAAAAACCTATTTTTCTTGGCCAAGTTAATGTTGAGCATTTGTTGCATGCAGTGTCTCTTTCTGGGCTGTAAGTGGAAAATTTGGGCTCTTCTCAGGAGACAGCAGGGCATTTCCACAGGGTTTCCCCTTGGACGAATATGAATCATGCCTTGTTCCTAGCCATGAGCTCCTCAGGCGAGTTTTTGCTCTAATATCAAGTGCAGATGTCTTTTGTGGAAGAACTTGGAAGGGTTTGCTCATCATCTTTACATGTGCTGCTGACTTGGCCATTTTTGCATGCCACTATGGAGCATGACAGTGAATCTAGGAAATGGAAGTGCTTTTGGTAGATGATGCCTTTGAGAAGATATTCACCTCTGAGTGGGCAGACCTGAAGATGAAATGGCCAATAATGGTTTGGCCAGAATTACAAGAATTTACTCAGGTAAGACTATATCCCTGATCTGCTTATATATCTGAAACTCCCATGGATTTACTAGCAACATGACTCAGGGTTGGTGGGACAGAGCCCAACTTGGTCACAGCTTAGAGATAATTTTGATACACTTTTCGTCAAAATGTTATGTTCCTCTGCATGGAACAGCCCATTTGTGGTCTCCATAAAATTACACTCCATGGTAAGTGTTCTTTGGGAAATGTCACTTGTGTGGATTGGTATTTAGTGTCAATTAACTTCCTTTTCTTAATCACTCCCCAGGAACCACTCAAAATAGTCCTCTGAGCCTTAGGGGAAAGCTATTACTCTAGCGTCTAAGTTGTTTACAGCGCAATGCAGGAGAACAAATTTTTCTTTGGAAAGGTCCCACTTGAATATTAACTTAAAATATGTGGGCACGTGCCCGCACCCAAATTTGTAACCATTCTTTCCACAGTAATATCTGCTTGCCCATTTCTAATCAGAGAGGTGCATTTCTGAATATGTGCATTTTTGAAAACACAGCTCTCTATACATGGAAACCAAAATCAACCTGTGAGCTAACTGGCAGCCTCAGCATAACCTTATCTATGAGGCACTAATCAGTATACGTACTGTAATGGATAATTAGATTCTAGAAGGTCTTTGAAGATTATAATTTAGATCCAACTATAAAGGAAAGATACCCCAAAATTTCTTGTTTTCAAGCTATCAAAAATGTCAATTCCTAGAGTAAACCTTTACGGTTTGGGTAATAGCTCTCTTATAAATGCAATTTTGCCTTGCTAGGCCATAATGCAGGAACATAAGGGAAGATAATATGACTCTGTAGTGGTTTTCTTTGTAAATGGAGATGGCTGTTATCTATAGAGCATCAGGGCATCCTACCATTGGCATTTCAGCATCCGTCCAGGTGATGTTTGGTGCTGCTGTTGCAGGCTGAATGATGGTTGTAGGGAAGAAGAGGTTATGGGGTCCTGATGCAGCCAGATAGAGGGTCAAGGCCAAGTTGAAAGGCAAAGTGAAAACAGGCAGATCCCACTTACAGAAGACTGAGCTTAAAGCGCTGGTGAAAACAGGGCTGAAAGAAGAACAAAAATGGTCCCACTAACAGCTTGTCAGCTAGGCAAAAAAAAAAAAGAAAAGCCCAACATAAAAAACAATTGCAGGAAATTTACTCTATTTTTAAAAAATAATCTGCTTGTTTTCCTCAACCTTTCTGATAAAATCAGAGATATGCTAGTGTCACTTGGTAAATTTCCTACCCTTCTCAAGGAGGTTAACAATGTACAGATTCCTGTCATGTTATACAATATATGAGGTAAATTTGGTGAATAAATGGTGATCATAAGGGAGCCAACATCCTCCACTCGCATGGAGGACCAGTGATTTAATGGAATTATTCCACAGCTCAGTCTCAGTGGTTTGTTGTTGTTGTTGATGTTGTTTTAAATTATTTTTTTTATTAGTACTTGCAGTAGACTGAATTTAGGACAACCAGGTCTGAGTGAACTGTGTGTCTTTGTCCAAGCTTATGGATCAGAAGTAAAGGCTGACATCAAAGTTGTGTTTATTAAAGTGAGTATAACACTACATGAACTGCAGGCGGAGAGATGATATGCTTAGTTTAGCAATCTCCAACTAGACATTTGGGGGTGAGACATCAGCCTTCAAAATTTTTGCTGTCCAAATACTCAGCAGATTACGGTGTCATTTATATGAGTAAAGTATTCTTAGTTGTTTGTTTTGATTAGCATCAACTGTCATGTCTTGTGACCACTGAACAGGTTGCGTGCCTGCAGAGGTAAATTTTCATGATATTTTTATATGGTGGCTTAAATAGATGAAACACTTGTGGTTGATGGTGGTAGGGAATGGTTAAAATAGTTTTCCTCTTGAGACAGAAATGAATTGATGCATCGCAGCAATATGGCTAACATTTAGGGCACTGAGTTGCATATGTTCAGCCATCAATTTTCCTTTTCCCCTTTGGGTTTATTTGTGATTATGTGGGTATTTTATTCATTTCGGGATTACATTTGAGTTTAAAAGTGCAAATAATGATACAGATTTAGTAGCACATGTGTGACAGTTGTATTTCTTTCCGATTGTAGTTCATGTAGTGTGTAAAAACACAACAGCTCAGTCACAGTGTGGAGCTGGAATAAGAAGCAGAGGAGCCGTCTGACTTACCAAGTCATGGACACTAGCACTACGGGCAGTAGAAGCCACCAGTGGTAGTCTCCCTTAGCAGAGAAGACGGCCATGAGCAGTCCCACCAAGACCCCGTTATAGCCATGCAGGCCGGCTGCTATGGCTGACCTGTGTGAAGGAAAAAAACATCTTGAAATCTTCTCCCCTGCAGGTGCTTTGCTGTCATCACATCCTCCCTCCCCATACAATCGTGACTTTGTGTGGTAATGACCTGCCAAGGTCATGCAGCAACCTTCCATTTCACAACGCTTGAGTCCCAGGTCCTCTCAGCAACTACCCCTTCTGCAGTTATGTCCCTTTGCACCAAATGCAGGTGGTGGGAAGATCTGTCTGGTCCTACCAGACCAGATACATGCCCCATGAAGGCTAGACACCTGCTTTTAATCCATGTTGCTTGTTTAGCACATTAAGTCAGCGTTGAAGTCATCTGGTCTGGTCTTGAAGGAGGAAAGGATGTATTTACCTGTCCTGACCCAGAATAAGTGCTGTTAAAGTTGAGACAACTGTTCCTAAACAGCCTGTGAGTGTCCACCACGGGTTCTGCACCAGGAAACCAGCAACTACGATAAGCCCACTGAGGGGATTGTTGACAAACATCACCTGGGATATCCCACGCAGCACCCAGTCAATAAACTGTATCACGAGAGGTTTATCTGAAAGAGATCAAATTAAACAATAAAAAAAAACAACCCCCAAAATCTGCAGATGATACTGATTCAGGATGGTTTTTTTTTTTTTTTGAAACTCAGGAAGAATTTTGGCAGTGGAACTTGGCAGCACGACTGAAGCAATTAATCAACAAGGCTGTAAAACCTGACTGGGATTTATTGTGGTCTATACCGAAGTCTTGCAGCTGGAGAGCTGAGATGAACGGTGTGGTTGCCAGAGTCCCCTGTTATAAAGCACCCTGAACTGGTTTCATATGAAACGGCTAATTTATGATGTCTGTGCCTCAGATGGCAAACCCTGTGTGCAGCCTGTCACTGATTTATTATGGGGACCAAACATACCTACCTATGTGTAATTTAACTTCACAGTGGCATTAGGCTTGACAGAAACTCCTCAGCTGAAAGGACAGGGAGGGTTATGAAGAATGGCAGAGCACAGAATAACCATTCCGGGTTATGTTCTGTGGGACTAAATTGGCTTCGTACATGGCATGTTGGGAGATAAATGTCATCTCAGTCATCCTCAAGATTTAAGCAATACCTGGATCTCTGCACAAAGCTGATTTTTTTCCTACAAAAAGGAAATAAGTCAGGGCCGGGGTAGTTTCTGTAATACTTAACTCGAATCACGTTACTAAGAAGTTAGTTGTTACTCCTTCAATGTAATTCTTCTTTGGAATCCTCTAATTAGTCATGATGAAGTAGCTTTACCTTTTAGCCAGGCTCCAAGTTCCTTCATGTCTCCAGTGATGTACCTGAGAGCTCTGCAGGCTCTCTTCCCAGCTTTGCTCAGTGGATTCTGCTTTATTGGCTTTCTTTCCCCCTTGGTTTCTGTCTTGACATCAACACTGTTCTCCATGTTCATGTTCTGACCCTTTGGTAAAATTCAATGGGGGAAAAAAAAGGACAGATGATTACAATGCCTCTTATTGATCCCAGTTTATTCTCTCTACCACAAGTTATTGCCCACCATATGGTATTTTGGAACCAGAAAGAGGAAAATCCTTACTTTGAACATCTGATTCTCATGTCTCCATGAGCACATTCCTTCTTTAAGTGTTTTTAGAGTCCTATGCTGTCCTTCTAGACATTCATGTAGTCATAGATTTGAAGTCCATAAGAAACCACTGAGCCTGGTGTCACAGTATTTTACCTGATTTTAACACCCTGCTCAGCTATACCATGTTTTCTAGAAATCAAGCAGCTCTTGATTTAAATAGTGACTTCAAGAAGAGCAAGATGACATGAGAAGACACTGGCTTCACAGAAATTAAAACTTACCTGGCAATTCAAATTGGTAGAAGTTGAACCACAATCTAGGAAGCTGCTTCAATTATGAAGTTTTCCCTGATGCTGAACCCATATTTCCAGTTGAATTTATCTCTAAATACCATCAATAATAGATACCTAAAATTTGGGTCTCTATGCAGTCACCTACTGGGATCAGCTCAACCTTTCTCATGAGCACAGTCTTAGCCTGGGGACTGTTCATGATGTCTTACTCCATTACTCACATGCATACATACATTTTTTTTTCTGTGTTGAACAGTACTTTCAGCTGCCCCATCTTTAGAAGTATCCAGTACTGATTTAAGAGCTCAAGGGACAAATTCAGAGTGCTTGCTTTCCATTTGCTTTGGTCATGTTGGCTTCTTCTTTGTGCCAGCTGCCCAGTAGGGTGTTACATTGTCTGCACTGGGCTTTGTTCTTCAGTGTAAGCCAAGACAGAAATCCTCAGGGACTAATGAAAAGATTCTTATTAAATTTAGCGGACACTAATATCGAGACTTAAATAAGGTAGGAGAGTGTTATAGGTCAAACAGAAATGTTTGGGGCATCCACATGGGGCTGGCAGAAACAGGGTGCCCTATGGGAGACATGCCCTTTGGATTAGGAGCTTCTGGAAAACCCTTTGGCACCTCATACAGCTCCAGACAGCTTCATACAGGCACGTGGAGTTACACTTAACTGTAAACACTGGAGTTTAAAATCAATGTCCTATAGCCAATTCATTATTTATTTCATCAAGTCCCACCATTAACCTAACACCGCCAAAACCACCACTAACCCATGTCCCTCAGCACCACGTCTACTCAGCTTTTAAATACTTCCAGGGATGGTGACTCCACCACTTCCCTGGGAAGCCTGTTCCAATGCTTCACAACTCTTTTGGTGAAGAAATTTTTCCTAATATCCATCCTAAACCTCCCCTGGAGCAACTTGAGGCCTTTTCTTCTTGTCCTAGTGCTGGTTACATGGGAGAAGAGACCGACCCCCCCTGGCTACACCCTCCTTTCAGGGAGTTGGAGAGAGCGAGAAGGTCTCCCCTCAGCCTCCTTTTCTCCAGGCTGAACACCCCCAGCTCCCTCAGCCGCCCCTCACAAGACTTGTGCTCCAGACTCCTCACCAGTTCCTTTGCCCTTGTTTAAGGGCATATTCTCAGTATGAAGTCAGCAAGTTTCAAACAGCCAAACCTTTCCTGGAGTGTATTCACTTTCCGGAAGAGCAGGACTAATCCTTGGTAATTGTCAAGAAGAATGTCAAAGAACGTCAAAGAAAACATGAGCCAGGCTAGGTTGCTGAGTGAATACAGAACCAGAGCTGCTTCAGGTCTCACTGGTGATTAACAGCTTGTGCAAGAAGTAACGAATTTAGGTTGTGAGTTAATAATCTAAATAAGATGATACAAGCATGTAATTATTGGAGCTAGTCCTTGACTCACTGCAACTTCAGTAAAAGCCTTCTTGGCAGCTGGGGAAGAGAACCCACACTTCAGAACCACAGGTGCTGAGGACTTAAGCTAAAGCAGCTTCACCCCTGGGGATTACACTTGCAAGCCCAGACATGTGGTTAAGCAGCTCTGAGGCTTTGTGGGGGGAACAGCTAGTTAATGTACATCCTGGCCAATTTCTTACTGTATGTTCTTGGAAGTCTGATGGTGACGCTTCAGGAAGTAGTAAATATTTGCACACATAACAAATAGACATTTTTCTGGAAGGGCCCTGCTAATGCAAGGGTGGGTTCCACACGACAGAGGCTGAAGACAGGACCAGTAGGTAAAAAAGTGTTGAACTTGGCTTCGTGTAGGACACAAAAGGATGGAGCTTAACAAGAGGAGGAAGAAAAGAAAAAGATGAGAATGTTCCTAGGGATGGTGTCTCGGTGCTGGAAGGCTTTTTCCTGGCTCAGTTATAATTCATTACCTTGATTCGTTAACCTTCGCTTTTCTCATATTTTATTCTGAAATAATGGAATAAGTGAATTGGTTGCACTTTCGGTTAAATCAAAATTTCCAGCCAAGATAAATGCTCTTAATTTGGTGAAAGTGCATTTACATTTTCGATTTAAAGAATCCTCCTCTTTATGAAGCTCAGGCTTTCCCTGTTGCTAGTCCATGAAGCCAAGCGCTGTTGCGTTTGTATGTACGGAGCAGTGCTGTGTGTCCCGTGGTAGCATGCACGATATGTTTCCCCACCTGCTGAGTGAGAAGCTGTTTATACCAGAGGACTCTGGAGATGTTCTGCAGCACGGGATGTAATACTGATGTCATAGAGGTGCTGGAGTCATTCTGATTGATTTACACAGTGGAGAATAAAATGGGTCACGTTGGAGGCCCTAATTCATCAACACTTTGAGTTGCTGTGCCATGGGAAGGCACTTAAGCGCATACCTAAGATATTACTGCATGGTGCAGGTCTGAGACTGCAGGACTCCTTTTGCTCTGTGTTTTCATGGACAGAAATGAAGTCAGCTTTGATGCACTTGGCACAGCAAAAAGACCAGGTGACCAGGTGAGTCACTTCCAGCCACCTGACTTGTACTTCACCCCTGATGAAGGCTGCGTCAATGCCCTGCATACCTGTTCTTCCAGAATCAGAGTGCTTCGGGGGTGATCACGGGCACCTTCTGGCCAGCGATCAAACTCATTTTCATTGTTTCCCTGTCCATAAGAGAGTGATGTGTCTCTTTAGAGGCGAATCAGATGAACTTCAGTTCATCTTTCTGATCACTTATACATGCTAAAGGGGAAGGAAACCATTATGAAACACTTCAGCACCTGCAGAAGAGTCTTGTACATACAGGGTAGGCCAAGAGCACCCCTGGTTTCAGGTGGGGTCTTCACAACACCATAAAGACCCAGATCCAGCCCCGTTGGCTATCTCCTCTGTATGGAGGTTTGGAGGTCACCACAGATGTGGTGCTTGTCCCGTCTGTCCAGAAATACAGAACACGAAGGACTTGCACCACTTCTACTTAGTTGTCCAAAGAAAGTATAAAGAAGTAGTGAACCACTTGGAAACCAGTACCAACATAGAATTTTTGGGGCATTTTAAATATTTTTTGGAATTGTAAGCAGCAGTATCTGCTGTATATGCTCAGATTAATGATATGCTAACACATTGCCTTTTTTTAGGGAGCAGGCAATAGCAGCTATTTAAGAAAGGACAGAATACAAAAGGTATTTCATCACAAAATAATGGACATGCTCTGAGAATTTTAAGACAGTCACGTCTGATTTTTAATTCAAGCTGAAGTGTGTCTTTTCTGGGTGGGACTGCATGAAGGCCAGTCTTTTGAAGACCTGTTATTCAAGCTAAGGTAACATGTGGTTTTCAGTCAAAGTAGGCTTTTTTTTTTTGGTGCACAAAGAAAGAAATTGTGAAAGGACTGTTCTGCTGGAACAGACTGCTTGGTTTCTGCAGGGTGGAAAGATTTTGAACTTAATATTTTTTTTTTTATTTCTTATTTTTATTGGTCTGGGAAAGTGTTTTTTGATCTCAGATTCTTAAGTAAAGGCTGTGTGAATCCTATTGTCAGACACGCAGCTTGAAGTGTGCTGCCTGATCTCATGTGTACTCTGGAGAGGTGCTCCAGCCAAGCGTTTGGTGGGAAAAGCTCTGTGGGCTCCCAGCGCTGGCGTGGAACTGGAGTGACACAGGAGCAGCAGCAGGACTCAGGCAGAGTGAGCCTGAATGTGAACTTCATTTCTGTGGTGCCAGAACTGATTTGTGCTCTGCTATGAGTGCAGAGGAGTTATTTAAAACTATTTTCCCATGGCATGCTGTGGAAAGGAAAAGCTAGACTTGGGGATCTGCTGCTTTTCCCCAGTGATTCCAGATGTTCCCTGCTTCCCATTGCCTAGTTACCTTTGTGCTGTTGGATGCTCATGTAAGCAAGAAGGAAAATTTTGCAGCTAAAAGTATCTAAATACTTTTGTATCAGCCGTGAATTGGAAAATAAAAATAGTGTGAATAGAAAGGGGAAAAAAAAAATATATATTTACCTTGCATGAGAATGAAATCATCACAGGGCCAAGAAGCTAATCTATTGCGAGTTTTTTTATCATCTTTTCAGCGTTAATAAATGACCTGTGTAGCAAAGCACTGATGTTATGCAACTTCATGTCTCCCTAAATCAATTTCTCTTCCACTTGTGTACACTCCTTCCCTGTCACGCCATACCTACGGCACCTCGGTTGTGCCTCGTTAAAGCCGCGGGGTAGCAGAACCGGTGCTGGTGCTGCCTTCCTGCAACATCTGGCCTGCAAATACCTCTTTATTCACACGCTGAAATGGAGGCAAGCCCTGTCACATATTCATTGTGTTTTATACATGCTAAAAGCAGTGCTGTGCTTGCAGCTGGGAAAAAAACAGAGTCTTTTATTTGGCTAATTGTTTTAATACTCCTAGGTAATAGCTATTTCCGAGCTGGTGCCTGTGTTGCTAGGCATTGGGCTTTTATCTCTGAAAATGCAGCAGAATTATCTAGTACTTTCTCTTCTTTCTGGAATTTTCCTCTCTCCCTGCCAAAATTCAAGTTACTCGGTAAATCAAGAGGATTTAAATTACCGTGTGGTATTTGTTTGCCCGAGGAACTGCTACCGCACAATTACAGCCTTTGTATCGTGCATTCCCTGGATTGTTGCTGTGAAGTGTGCGGGCAGCCAGCTCTGTGAGCAGCGTGTTTTTAGAGGAATTCCAGCGTCCAAGTACAATAGGAGGAAAGGGCCAGATTCTCAGCAGCCCTGATTCCAGCAGAGCCTGTGTAATGTTGTCAGGGGTTTAGTACAGCTGGGTAAGTAGAGCGTTACGTATAGGAACGCACACATGCACAGGCATGCTCCTCAAAACAGAGAGAGTGTAATGCACTTGACCCTCACTGAAAAAAAAAAGGTTCACGTTTTCCCATAAAAGACACATTTCAAAGCATTAGTTCAAAAGAAAAAAAAAGCTCATCCCTCAGATTCAAATATTCATTAAGCCCATTCGCAATTCAATTTTCAAAGATCTGTCTCTTGGGGACAGAGAAATCCAGAGATACTATCACATTAACTGCATATTATTACTATCTGGGCATTTTTCATTTTGCAGAATAGAAAAGCAGTAAAAGGAGATGTTAAAGAGTTTCAGGTTCTTTTTTTTTTTTTTTCCCCCAAAGATTCAGCCAACTGGGCTAAGCAGTACTAAAAAATCCTCACTCTGCTAGAAAACTCTCAATAATTGAAATTCTTGTGGCATTCCCCAACCTCTGTGTTCCTCCTGAGCCTTTGCTGCTCTCACTCAGGAGGACTGTGCAAACACTGTTCATCAGGAGTTTTGGGGGGGGGAAAAAGATCCAGGTAAGTCAGTAACTGGGTGCACATTCATTGCTCATGAAAAGAAATGAAGAAAGTGCTCTTACCTCTTCGATGAGTTGGAGGGTGACTGTTGCTTTCCTGGCCAGGACAGAAGGAAAGCAGCACCAAGAGAGTGGGGAAAAAGAAAATGCCCCACCAGCTTATATATGCTAGCGTGGCTCCTGTCCTGATATTACTAATTAGTTCGTTTCTCCTCCCACTTGGTGAGCTCCAAGCAAACATCAAGAAGGTTCCCTCTTGAGTTCCCCACCTTTCCTCTTGCTCTGTCCTTGGTCTCTTGCCAACAGCCTCTCCAA
>VXAK01011038.1:7544-30568 GCA_013399435.1 Arenaria interpres
GAGGGAGGGGGGAAAAGAGTAGCAATACCACTTAAAAAAAAAAAAAGAAATTCAACTTGTTTAAGAACAAGTACATTTTCTCTTTTAGGACAACTACTCGTTATATAGTATCACTGATCAGCTTTTACAGTTCTCTCAGTCGAGGAGAACATTTCAAAGTGTTTAAAGTAGGAACAGAAAAACAGAAAAGAAAAAAAGATCTCTTAAAGTAATTTAAAGTCTTTTTAAAAGCGACAGGTTTGGATTTACAAACTCTCTTGGTCGAAGTTGCAATAATTGCTGCATATTTCAAATTTGTCTATTTTAAATGGCACATTTTCACAATTCAATCTTTGAATAAAGATTTTAAATCTACAAAAACGGAAAGGAGTTACCTTTCTCATTATTATATCGTGGTGCTCCTTGTCTCTGTGGATTAGCAGCATTAATAATCTCATCCTTACGCCTCGCCTGCGTTACGCGAATGGCTTCCATATGGTGTTCCAAGGCAGCGGAGATGTTCCCGTGCACAGGGGTACCGCGAAGCCTTTCCATTTTTCCTATTAACGTGAGCACCTGCCAGATACATTGAAAACACCAAAATTGCTAGATCTCCATGAAACAAACAAAGAGAGGTAAAAGCAAAGAGAAACTCAGGAATTATGGCTCTCACCCGGGCTTGTTCTCGTAACTGGTCGACAGTCAAACGATCAACACGTGATGGGTTAGCAGGAAGTCGGGACACAGGAGTGTTACTGGAGCTGGATATGCGCTTTCCTGGAAAGTTTCTTGCAAGGTCAGCCTCAGTCTGGAAGGGAAATAAACAGCCGTTGTCAACGTTTGAAATTAGTACAATATTTCAATTCATATTTTTGGGGTGGTTTTGAATTTTCAAATACATTTAGAAGCGCATTTCCTATCTTTACTTCTGACTGCATTTACTGAAAAACGTTCCAAAATACCTGTCTAAATGTCCAACCAGATCCTGTGAAAATAAGAACACTTCTCCAATTCAGCTCTACCTCAGCGTACGATGCTCAGGGGCAACATTTAGAACCAATCTCGGACACAGACGTAGGCAAAGATATTCTTATCCAGTACCCCAGGAATTCAAACCACATGCCTTTCCCTGCATCTCTGAAACGTTACAAATTATGATTATTAAAAAAAGAAACCGGTGATAACACCAGCATAAGTTGCATCTGAAGTGCATCAGGGTTAAGGTGGATTTAACAAGCTCTCCAGAGATCCAGTTTGGCCCGATACCCGTCTCTTTCTCCGATGACCAGGAGTCTTCTCCAGCACGGAAGAAGCAGACAGGTACTCAGTGTATAATTAGGACCATGGACCATCGACAACCTAGTTTCTGAGACCTGACGGAGAGATTTGGCTCTTGGTAAAGCATCTCCTGCTCCTTTTTGAGCGCAGAACTTTCATTCCGAGGTGTAAGACCTTTATCAGTAGCGTGACCTTTCCCTGACAACAGTTCTTAGCAAGAGGGTCTGGAGGCAGGAAAAGGACTGTAACAAGAAGAGGATAAATTGAACCTTCCTTTGGGAGGAGTCACACGCATTCAAAATACTGTAGGTTTTCCCTACAGCTATTTACCGGGTGCCCAGGATTGATTACTACTATTTTTTTTTTACTAAAACAAATGTTTAGTAAAAGAAGAAAAAAAGAGAAGAAGGGAAAGACAGCACTATATCACTGATAGTAAAAAAAAAAATAAAAATCCAAACAACAAAAAACCAAATCTGCTGGGAGATATGGTTTAGGGATGGTGTTGCTTTTTGTTTGTTGTGTGGGTGTTTATTTTTGTCAAAATTAGTTGACGGTTGGACAAGATGATCTTTAAGGTCCCTTCCAACCTAGAAGATTCTGTGAAATCACACCAGGAACTTTTCTCTCCTTCAATGGTTGAGAAAAGGAGAAGGGAAAAGGAGAGCTCGGACTCGTAATACTTGAGGTAAAGATTTAATTGGAGAGGAGGAGTTTGGGACCAGAAAAGAGATGCATCTACCCAAACTGTGCAATATGAACATTTAAAGCATTAAGGTGAATAAAACACCAGGACTTTAAAAACCACCCGTGGCAGCGAGTGCCCTGTTGTATCATCATATATGGCTACTGGCTCTAGAGTCGTAACAAAGGCCTACTGAGTTAATAACAACTAGTTAATGATCTTTAATTGACCATATATATTGTTTCACGCGATCACCAGCTTCAATAGGAAGTTTTACCTTCTTTCTCTCCTTCTCCAAAGCTCTCCACTGCTCATAACACTCCTCCAGTCGGATATGAAGCTCATTAGCGGGCCCACTGCGATTTCTTGGAGGTCTGTACTTGTTAAACGGTGTGGGAAAGGCAAAGTACGGCGCAGGGATTTCCCCACAAAACAGATCGTTGAGGAAGGGATTCAAGTGGTTAAAATCATCATAATGTAAAAGATCAACAAGTTCTGAGAATGGAAACGGTGATGGAGGAAAACTGAAATTATTTGCTGACGAAAGCAGGTGGGGATTAAATGGAGGAAAGTTGGGATTTTGCTTAAAATCAGACATAAGCGGGAAAGGAGGAAGAAAAGAAGGATTGAGGACGTCTGACACGCTACCACCATTCTGTTCATGTTTTTTTCGGAACATATTGAACTGCTGACGGTTTGGGGTTGTGTTCCCAAAATGAGGAATCCAATTCTTTCTGCCTCTTCTATCATCTTTATTACTGTTTTCTTGGATTGGCTTTTTTGGAAATCTGTGGTATTTTTCAGAATCTTCACTTAGACCATTCTGCTGCGTTAACCAGTCAGATGAAAAATGAATGGGGAATTTACGGTATTGCCCCTCTTTGTTAGTCAGTGACTCACGCTGGGATCGCCCAACGGGTTTTATTTGTTTCTGATTTTCAGAGTTAAAACTAGAAACTCCCAAAGCATTAGAAAACCCATTTGATATTTGTAACCTTCCATCTTTCCTTGAAGGGAGGACAGGTAAGATCTGGGAGTAGTAAGAGGACGGTGTAACAGACTGATGGGTGGGAGAACCACCGGACACGGTTGAAACCCCTGAAGACGACTGTGGACTTGTCACCCCTTGCTTTCCATACATGACATCGGATGCAGACGCCGGACTCGCAATTTTCCCATCCAGCCACGTAGGTCCATGGTACGACGAGTAACTCCCGTTTTGCATAACACTTTTTACAGGTAAATCATATTCAGATACTTTCTGAGAGCATTCTTTAGGACTAACACGGATCTTAAACTCATTATTATTAAGAGCATCCCCCAAAGTAAAGCTCTGACGACCATTTTGCATATGGGTTTCCTGTGGTTTTCTGTTTGTCCCTCCAGAAAAATGACTTTCTTTAGGGCTTTGATTGAAAAAATATAGCGATGGATGAACAGTCGGCTGCAGTTTATGAGCAGCTGTAAAGTTTTCATATCTTTTAGAAAACAAGTGGTTGTTCTGGGACATTTTATCCCAAGAGTCATCAACAGGCTGATTGGAAAGATCCGGGGAATACTTAGTTTGTTCTTGAGCATCACTTTTCAGAGCTTTGCCTCTTGCTTTTTCAGTTCTCCAATAGTCTTTCTGACTATTACTGCCTTCTTTCATTCTGTTCTGAGAAGAAAAAGTGCTAAAATTGGAGCGGAGTTTTTCAAAGTCTCCATTTAACTTCACGTGGTCATAACTGCACAAATTATATTCTACATTTTGAAATGAAAACCCTTCTTGGTGAATTGTATTATTATTTTGCAAAGAGGGATTTTCAGGATAACTGTTCTTCAGAATATTATCAGGCTGAGCGCAAGGGCCAGATGGGGAAAGCCAAGACTCTATGAGATGAAGATCTTCCAGACCTCTGTGTAACATCTCCACATCGTGAGGCTTCTGCAGGTGTTCCTGATGGCAGTTCTGGGTGCCCAACAGGTTTGAAAAATCCTTACTTTCAACAGAGTGCTTAGATGAGAGTCCTGAGAAATCACCGTTGCTTCCAAGATCAGGTGCCCACATTGGTGGAAACAATCTCGAAAGAGAATTCCTATAACAAAGTTAAACAAAGCTCCTGTAAATGATTTAAAGCATTTCTTACATCAAAACAGTTCACATTATTCCCACCACCGTGTTTCCTCATCACATTCTGGGCTAACCACACAGAGTCTTCCTCCAGAATATATGGAGGGAGAAATATTCCTGCTGCAGTTGAGTAAATGCTATGTGAAATGTGGCTGCCAATGCTGTTCTCTAATATTTATAATATGTATATTCAGAACTGCAGAGTTTATTTGGATTTATTAAATATTTTAGATTTACCAGTATTTAGTCAACTCCCTACTGGTTAAAATGAGATTTCCCCCCTGCCCCAAATGCTGTAGGCTGATGAAAGACTTTAGGAAATTTACATTTTTAACCGTTTGTTGATTTTTACTGACAATTGAAGAAAAACACTTCTATATTTCAAGGGGATTTATAAGCTCTTCGTTACCCAATTGCATGAAATAATTCAAAATACGTATCACATCTGTGTAACAAAGGATGTAAAAAACCAAATATGCAACATGTATGAACTTTCAGAACAAACTTACCAATCTGTGACTGGTTCTGCCTTGTTTGGCTCCTCTAAAATGCTTGACACTAGCCCAAACATATCAGGGCCATTGCCAGAATAAGAAAGATTTATTGGTGCCCTGAAAAAAACCAAGAAAGTCTAGATAAATAAAAGTCTTTTTCTCCTTAACAAAACAGGTAGAAGGAAAAGTAAAGCATTAAACCTTTCATTTATTTTAGCAGCATCTGCTAAGTGTTCTGAATTTAATATATTCCCAGTAAACATATATAGAAATCTCTTCCTGCACTTGTGAATTCTACAGCCTAAATGAAGGTGAACAATGTTCCTAACTTCTTGCTCAACACCGACTACTCAAGCCGTTATGTGAAGAGGCAGGAGCAGCAAAAGCTTTTCCTCTCTTTTCAAACGACATAAGTATTTTATAGGCATTTCTTCAAAACTTGACTGTCTCCTTTAGAGAGTAAATAGGATCAATCTTTTCAAAATCTACTTCAATAATTTAAGAAATAATGTTTTAATCTCAAAAAAACCCTAGGTTAAGATATACTTAAATTGAACTACTCTTTAATGCCCTTTTAGAAAGGACTTGGACAAAACTTTATTAAATATTCCTGGTGAATACCAAAGGTGTTCAACCATCACTACTCTTACACAAGCCCAAATTTTATCTTTTACTTCAGGCGCAAGAGGGGATCTTTACAGAGTTGTCTATAATCACACCTAACTCTCAATCAGAAGTTAATTAAAACACAACACTCTTAAGAGATCCTTCCCTCCAACACACATTGTTTTGCATCAATAAATTTCACTCATCATCATATTCTCATTCCGCTGATGCTTTCAGAGTCCCTGAAGACCTCTCAGGCTTCCCTGGAGTCAGCTTATCCAAACAACTCCATCCTCTGCTAATGCTGCCGCTTAATTGCTCACGCTCATTTTGCCATTTGATTAACAAAGGCTATAAAACCTGGGATAAACTATTAAGGCTGATCACCTTGTTAATCACTTGCCACAGTGAAAATCAGCCACTTAGGTGTTGCTGCCTCATCACATTTTGTCTTATAACTACCTCTATTATTTACACGATGGCCATTCAGTTTCCTCTGTAAGGAATCTTGTCTATTTGATTTTGATTAAGATATACACAATTGCAAAGATTCTTCCAAATTTTTTATGAATGTAGGAGTGTAACTAAAAATTGATCTCTTCTGTGTCTTTATCAGATGATAATTTATTATTTTTTAATTATCTTTTTTTTTTAAATGAGACCAATTTACTTCCAGTTTCTGCACCTAACTGGAGATCATAGATGAAAGCTCGCATCTACATGATTTTCAGCAAGGGAGAGATCCGACTCAATCTCCAATGTGGAATGGAAATTAAAAATGAAATTACTGGCCGTTTTAGAACTGCAGACGGGGCAGCAGGAAGCTGAGTGGACTAAAAAAAAATAATAATCCAGGCAAGAACAAGCACAGGAGAGCAGTGAGTCTAAAACTGCTCAAGCAAATTTTACAGATTAGATGAAGTTGAGATTAAATGTTTAGATTTTCCTTATTTTTATTTGTTTTTTAACCTTAAGGACTAGTGTACACTTGCAGTCTCGGGATGGGTGTGCAGATGGATTTTCATTAACAGACAAGTTCCATTTAGTTGTTTAATTCTTTGAATCACTTTTTTGTTTTTTTTTAAAGCTACCTTGCATTTGTTACCTTGCAGTAACCTTAAGGCTGCTTTTAAGAAGAGATTGTGTATTTTAATGAGTGGATTGCCACTCGGAGGTTAAACGTAGCACTTACAGCTAATACTAAAAGCTATAGAATTTTTTTATTAAAAATATATATATATTTAAAGTAAACACCCTCTGTGACAGTTCCCAGGGAAGACTAGCAAAAAAAGAAAGATCATAGCATTCAGCTTCTTTGCAAGGAAATGCGTCTTCCTTAACTGTTACCTTTCAGCGTCTTGTGAACCAGTGATCTACCATTTCTCCCCACCTCAAACTTCCTCTTTCTTCTTAGGCAAGTGATAAAAAATGCAATGAGATTGAAATTAGAAATGCCAACAGCATCATGGTCAGTGTCAAAAGCTGCTGTGTCAGGATGTACCAACACACACTCCACTCCAGTGTTACGCTGCCAGCACTTGGCATTAAGATGGAAAGAAGAGAGAGGGAAGCTTAATACAAAATCATTGTTTACTTATTTCTAAGGGTGAAATAGAAACTATTTTCAATTACTGCGCACAAGCCATAAAATTACTAATATGAAGGAGAAAACCAATTATTTCAGTGGGTATCCCCCAGTTTCTAGACTGTGAAATAATCATTCTCCGTTCCTCACAATCTTTGTATCGTTCATGATTTTGTAGAAATCATTCCCCTGCAGAGCTGATTTATCAAAACCCCAGAGGAGCTTTATTTCCTCGGAAGCTTTCAAACCCCTGACCAGCCTCGTTGCCCTCCTCCATACCTTTAATAATTTTACTGCATTATTAAGACGGGATGATCAGAAATGCCTGCGATAGTCAAGACTTAGAGCAGAGTAGATTTCTCCAGTGGAATAAAAATGTTTCATGATTCAAGCAAAAATACCTTTCGTGTTCATTCAGTATTGAAAATAGCATTATTATTTTTTTTTTAATATAAAATCAAACTTGAGTGCATTATATCAAGGGCACAACAAGACCGTAGGCCGGCGTATTTTCAAGAGTAGTTGCACGCAGGTTTCTGCTTTCAGCAGCAGAAGTACCACTTACACTCGACCTGTGTCTAGCTCTCTCTGCATTGTTCGTGTTCCAGGAAATACTCTGCATTATCAAGCAGGGCCATTATGAACTATGGCGCTGAGGGATGGGAGGCACAGAAGGAGAGTGGCTTTTTTCTTTACGTTTTCAATTATAAATAGCAGTTTCCCATCTCCTTCCCTAAATGAAGTATTCTTTCCAAATTTTAAAATGTTTTCACGTGTAAACACACACATCTATATACACACAGACCCCCTACCTTTTCTTCACAACCTCTATAATAACTATTATACAGCAAAAAATAATTGAGTTTCTAGTTATTCCCTAAAGGCTGCCTAAAGAGATCCGGGATCCCATTTGTCCTACTCCATAACAACCTCAGTGTTCCAGACCAGCACTGTAGGATTATACCAAGAATGCTCGTACCGTTTCTTTGTGCAGTCTTGGAAAGAAGTTTTTGAGCCAATATCCTCTCCACACGCCGCCCAGTCACTAAACAGACGGGAAGATTCTAGCGGAGGTGGGGTACTAGTAATGGGTCCTAATAACGGGGAAAATAATTGAGTGTCCATTTTTTGTTTCTTGCTATTTACCTATGTCGAAAAGAGAAGGAAACATATTTAACATTAGATGTAAATAAGCAGTAAAGGCAATTAGGCAAATCCTTCCTTTTATATCTTGAGCTAAATAAATATAATAATCAAACGTAGCTGTGACAGAAGGATACAGTCTAAAGCTTGTTCCCTTGCCTGCCTTAAAGAAGTCCAAATCTGACAAAATGTATGCATCTCCTAAAAATAAATAAGTAAACAACAAAAATTACTTACTATACAATAACAGGAATTCTCTACACATTGTAGGTGTTTGCATGTCACATTCGCAAGCTCAGAATCTTCTAGTCTATATGACTGGAAATGCATACATCAGAGGCACACGCATCCCTTCTGAGAAAACAAAGGGAAGAGCAATTATCCCTGCTATATCCCTGAAAACACAAAATATTCCAACAAAGAGCCCGTGGTAAGCAGGGAGGGAGATCTGTAAACTTCACACACAAGATCTGCATAAAAAATAACCAATCTGTCTTTAAGTACTGGTCCAAAAAAGACTATTATAGATAAACTATTTACTCAAAGAATAAGTAATAGGAGATCTATGAAACATGGGGAACTGTACCTCAGGAGGTATCTCAACTAGGAATTGCCACAACAGAATCTGTGATTGATAAAGGTTTAAGTAGAACATCAGAAACCTGCTTTGAGTTGGAAGGGACCTCTGGGGTCATCCAGCCTAATGTCCTGCTCAGAGCAGACCCACTTCGATCAGGCTGCTCAGAAAGTTGCCCGGATGAGTTTTGAGAACCCACCACTTCCTCCCCGGGAAAATTTTTCTAATGTCTAACTGCTTTCCTGGTTTAAAAGAGGGGGAAAAAAATAATCCTGGAAATAGTCTGGACCTCCCTTCTCTGTAACTTCCCATAAGGCAGCTGCACACACCCGTAGGACTCACACCAGTACCCTTCTTGTACTGGGGAGCCCCAAACTAGACACAGTATCCAGTTGTGGTCTTACAAGGGTGGTAGAACAGAGAGGATCCTAACAGCGCTCACCTCTCTGGCTACACTAAGACAGCCCAGCATAGGTGTGGCCTTCTCCCTTCCTGGGTCTTGTCTGAAAAGGGAGTAAAGAAATATTACCCGGTCAAGTGTGCTCCTTCCACAAGCAGGAAAAAACAACCCTTTAGGGAATTTTTTGAATTTAAAAACAAAAAAGGTTTACACTGAGGGCTTATCACTTTGTTATAAACTTGTCTGACACATCCAAACAAATCCCTGTGAAATAACAGAATTAGAGTTACTATGACGCTGCAGAGGCGAGATGCATATTCTGTAACATTCCATACAAACACTATCAATATCTATGTGACTAAATAAGAGATAACAACAACTAAGGGGCGCGAGAGTTCTCATGTGATACAAGTAAACGCTTCCCCTGGAGAAGAAGGGGAGAGGGATACCCAAAGTATCTGCTACAAATGACTCCTGACCCCCCCCGACAAGTACCCCTTAGGAAAGCAGTAGGTGACCAAGGCCACAATTCTAGCAACAATTTAGCAGCATCAACAAGCACATGCCAATGCCCAGGCCCTGCTCTTGTTTAGCTCACTGGGAAGCAACACACAGAGATAGTTATGTTCCTTGGCTGGAGCATAAAATACTCCTGCATCGATTAAAAATAGGATCTGTAACTAATGGATTTATCTTTTATTTTCAGAGCCATTAATCAGCGCTAATGCGAGTTGTGCAGGACAATGTGACTAAAGATCAGTAGAGGAGGTACTTTATGTACCCTGGATATGGCCTCGTCACTCAGCACTCCCAAAACAATGGAGTCTGTCATTCTACCTAGTTAAACAGAATTAAATAAATAAATAAAAATGAGAAGCTCTTCTCTGTGCTCTTCATATGAACTCCTAAGAAGTTACAATAAAAAAGAAAAAGGGATAAAACAGTGTCTCGTCTCCTACAGTTTGCTTTAGTTTCAAAATTCTTCACTGAATTTCAGATAGTCAGAACCTTCATAACCGGCTTTGCAAAGAAAGGGCTGCCTGCAGAGGCACAGACGTGTTTCACTCAGAGCTTCAACCTTAAAAAAAAAAAAATAAATCAATGAATGAAATGCTGTCTCCAAAAAAAAAAAAAAAAAAAACCTATATATATGTATATATAAAATCAGTAGGGCTTTTACTTCACTCTTTCTACTCTGCAAATTAAGGTGAAGTCGCTGCTCTTAATGAACTGCCTCTCAAAACAACAAAAAACTTACCACTTCTACAACCTAGATACATTATCTCGATTTTTCTTTTCTTTCAAAGCATAAAAAGACACAGCTTCCGCTCTTCCATGTAAAATGGAAATGGGCACGCACTAAACTTTCTCCCTGCAAACTGAACACTCTCTTTTCCAAGACATCTAACACTGTTATTAAGTCACATCTTATCTTCAAATGCACGCGGAGGGCTTTTAACTTCTGCAAGAAGCTCATCACAACAGAGGAGTAAGCAAACTGAAGCATTTATCAAAAAACTTCACTATTTCCAAAAGCTTCAAGCAGTTCTTTGTATTTAGAAGCTCTTCCAAAGTTTATTTTGAAGAGGAATACATAAGTAGAACTTCATCAGTATAATGCTCATGTTTCAACTATAAATATACACGAAACTAGATAGTAACAAAGCCATTAGGCAGTGATATTGTTATGGGATCTGTGACGCGAATCCTGTGCTCCAGAACACACCGACTCGTTTTTTGCTACCCGCCTCCTTTGTGCTTCTGCTTCCTCCAGGCCGTGTGCTAAGGATTTGCTGTCATTATATAGACGGTTTCACTGCTCCAGCAGCGAGGGAAAAGACCTCAAGGAAGGCTTTTCCTCCCAGCTCCCCAGCCAAACGCCAAGCCAGCACAACCGCCAGGCGACGCAGAGGCAGATGAAATCTACAGATCGCAGTAAAGGGCTTGATAAACAGTAAATTTTAATGGGAACAGAGAATCCTGAATGGGAAAGATCTCGGAACAGCCGAGGTTGGAAGGGACCTGGAGAAGAGGAGGTTCTGGGAAGACCTTATAGCAGCTTTTCAGTACCTAAAGGGGCAAGAGGAGAGATGGGGAGGGACTCTTTATCAGGGAGGGGAGCAACAGGAGAAGGGCTAACGGTTTTAAACTGAAAGAGGGGAAATTTAGATGAGATACCAGAAAGAAATTCTTTGCTGTGAGGGTGGTGAGACACTGGAACAGGTTGCCCAGAGAAGCTGTGGCTGCCCCATCCCTGGAGGGGTTCAAGGCCAGGCTGGATGGGGCTTGGAGCAACCTGGTCTGGTGGGAGCAGTCCCTGCCCAGGGCAGGGGGGTTGGAACTCAATGATCTTCAAGATCCCTTCCAACTCTAACCATTCCATGATTCTCTCACCTTTGGATGCACAGAAGTGCCAGTGTCCCCCACTGTGCTTTCAGACACAGACACGAGACAAATTTTCCACAGGGAGAAGTTTCTGTCCCACCACCACCACAGCTTGAGATGGGCAGCTGGGAGACAGAGATCTGTGACCTTCTGAAAATCCTCTGTCCAAAGATCTCACAGCGCTGTGACTACAGCAGAAGACTCAAATATTATTTGTCATTACTGGAAATGTTTTGATTCCTGTGCTGCCCAGCTAAGTGCTGGAAACAGTTCCAGCCTGTCACCATCTATTCCACAATGGTAATAGCTGCTGACAGAGCAGTGAGGGCCCCTCAAGCAGACTGGGAGGAGTTTTAGAGACTTTCATAGAGACCATTACATTACAATAATTGTAAGAAACGTTTGCAGTTACGTTATGTGTATCTGGGGTACCCTGCTGAACTATAGGATTAGAGGGGACAGGCTAGAAAACCTCAATATGGCTTCACTGTCCTCCTGTTTGGAGGTTAAGAACAGTCTACAGCTTGTATCAGACTATCAATTTTCTGAGAAGATATATTATAAGCTAAAAAACAATGTAATCAGAGCTAAATATTTTCTCCATTATAGAATCAGAAGAAATTATTGACACAAAGTCCTGTCTGACAAAGTTCTTGATTCGCCAAAAAGCATTTCAGCTAAATTAAGTATCAGCCTAGGTCAGTTATCCTAAAACTGCAGGAATTCACTGCTACAGAGCATTGCTCGCAGATGCTTTTTATAAACATCTATGATAAGTACAGTAAATGACAGCACTGCACAGTGTTATTACTTCTATATAGAGTGTATTCGTCTCCGATTTCTTGGCAGGATAAATATTTCCTGTTTATTTCTTGGTTTTCTTGGCAAGATAAAGCAAGCACAAGAAAAAGTCTTGTTTTCTGACTTCAGGCTTCTAATAACTCCTACCTACAGCCATCCTAACCAATGGCACACTGAAACAGGTTAACCCATTCAGGATACACTGCTATGAACTTTCTGAAACTAGAGGGTGAAAAAAGTATAAAATAAATCAGAATTCTATAAACTGTCATCTTGGGTTACCTGGGAAGCTAACCAGCAGAAGGAAACAGGCGACAGGGATATGTCAAAAACCAAAACCAGGGGAGAAAAATAGGCCACTTACTCAGATAACTCTTAATATCAGGGACAAAACCGTAAGAATGGCAGATTACTGCAGACTTCCTTCTAAATCCCTACTTCATATCATCAAAAAGGCCTGTTGCAGCAGCAAAGGGAAATGTTCCTTTTCAGCAGTCAAAAAATTAAGAGGGTTTTTTTTTCCTGAGAAAAAGGAATCAAGTCTGTCAGACTTCTCGTAGACAGTTGGGTCAAAATCTTATAAAAAAGAACCACTTATGGTGGGGCGGGAGGGAAGAAGGCAGGGAAGAAGTACATTTTTGAGATGCTTGTTCAATATATGGGATCTGTAGCCCAGTTACCATTAAGAACACTCATGGGCTACTGGGACATTTCTTTTGTTTTAAACACGAGCATCTAAATACATTCATTTAATACAATGAAAGATTTTTATTTTTTTTTTGGCCATGGTAAATTCCAGCAGTTGTTCTTCACAAGACCGTGTGGTAAATCTCACAAATGCCCTTGACGAGAGGCACTCAAAGCCAGACTGAACGAGGAACTGCTGACTTCCATGAATAGAGGGTTGCTGACCTGGACTGACACAAAATAATAGTGAAAGCTGCTCCATCTGTAACGTAGCAGTCTCTTCAGGTGCTGAGGGGTTTTGGTTATGTGGTTATTCAATACATTCAGTTAGAAAAACCAACCTATCAGACAAGTATTTATTGCTGTTTACCTACACGACTTCTTTTTGGACTCACCTGTGACTCGTAATGACCAGGGGCGGCACTTTGTTTGACCATGTCCTTGTTAGCAGTGTACAAGTTCTCTTCTCTGAAGTATGCAGCATTGCCGTGCAAGCAGAAATTTAGATTCTTAAGGACAGACTTTGCCTATTTAAAAGCAATTATTAAAAAAAAAAAAAAAAGCAATGATTACCAGGTCTTTCAAAGTTGTACTTCTTATGCATGAAACTCATTTCTAGCTACCCCTCATTGCTCCTCCCACCATCTCTCCACGTCACACCACCCACAACTCCTCCAGTACCACCTACGTCTCACACGTTCACAGAACAACGGCGACGTTGCTTTACTGCTGCGAGATGCCACATGACAGAACAGCTCAGCAGATACAAGAGCTGCTGACCACGGGTCACATGGAGTCCCAGAACGGGTACGGCAGCCGCGCTGGGCTGCACCGAAGATCAGGCAGGCAGAGGCAGCTGCCTCTCTGAAAACTCCTCTCTTCAGCTTGATCCCGTAACATAGATACATCCCGCAGGTCCACATCTACCACACCAGTCCGCAAGCTCACCCCATGATCCCGCTCAGGGGCACACATCTGCCACGGAACTGAACTGATCCCCATCGCATAACAGGACAAACAATCCTCAAATACCTGGGACTGCACCCATTTGAGGACTCTGCTCCATCTTCAGACTCAAGAGCTTCTCTCAACAGTAAAGGCAAGGCTGGCTCCCGCCACACGTTGCTATCCAAAACCAGGTGTGACAAAATCATGTTCCCATGAGAGCCCAAAGGTATAACATGCTGATTCTGAAGTCTTTTCCTATGGTGTCTCTACATCCATTCGTACGTTACAGTATAACCTCCTATAGTCCCCATATTGAAAAGCAGATTATCGAGCTGCCGCAGCCTACTGACACACCTGCACTTTGCACGTGGGCCACTTCTCCAACTTCAGCAACGAATGAGGGAATGGCTGCTTTTACAATTAAGATAAACCAAGATAAAGTGTGCAGCAGTCATATCATGATAAATTCTTAAAACTTAAAAGCACCTGCTTTTCTCCTAAAGTATGAAGATCATGTCAGACTACACTCACATCCAACCGTGGCTGACCTACTCTGACCTGCCAAATGGTAGAACTAAGGATTTACCCGATCTCATGTCCAATCTGAAGCCTACAATGATTTGTTCCACCCGCAGCCAAGTCCCCGCTCTTCTCTTTTCCAAGGACCTGCTGGAAACAAGCTACAAGCTGAATAAATTAGCTAACCAATTTCTGATAGCGGCTTCTGACAGGTTTCCTACAGCGTCTCCATCACCACGCAGCAGGGGAACGTGCTGGGACCACCAGGAAAGTCTGCAGCCAGGAACGGGCTGCAGAAGAGTCTGTGTAGAGATGGTGATGCTTCTGGGAAGCGCTTGCTGCTCTCGCGCCGGTTGCTTTTCAGTGTACGTACAATACAGCGGCTGTATTGCGAGGGAAGAGCCGCAGCCACACAACCCTTGACGCTACAGAAAGCTCTTGTGGCCCACACAGATGGAAGATTAGGCTCCTCATATTTAACCTAAAATAGTGGGCTCTGCAACGAAATGACTCAGGTGCACACAATTGCTCCTAGATGCTAATTTTATTACACACAGTTTCCTTTCAAGAAGGGACGATTAGTAATATCTTTACACCTCCCATGATGATCTGTTCAGTCAGCATGTGTCTAAGCTGCTAACCTTTACTGATCTCTTAACTATTTGTGATTTATTAGCTGCTCGTCTGTCAAAGCAAACTTAATGAAACCCGTTAATGATTTGGCTAATCGCTACCTCTGTGACACAATGGAACTATTCACAACTTTAGAAGTGGGTTTCACACAGCATTAGTTGATATCCCAAACGCCAAGCAACAATCCAATTACATCACAAAATAGGAACTACTTCAAATCATGGGAAACTTTCAAAGTGTTCCAGGTGCTACATTAGGCTTCACAACCTGTGTAAGAGTACAACTGAAGCTTAAAATTTACACAGCTGTCCAAAAAAGGTAAGAGTGCTACCTCTGTGCTCCAGCAAATACACCCTCTTTCAGGGAAAAAAATGAATTTTCAATGGTAACTTTCTGTGGTTGTCACTTAGCTTTCAGGGGTTGATAAAACACACGCTTATTGCACGACTGGTAAATAATTCATTCCTAGAAAGGCCGTGTGGGATCTCTGCAGGATAGGAGGGTGCTACATTAGAGCTTTAGTAGAAGCCAAGGCTTCACTTCAAGAAGCACTGCCAGCTTGCATTGCATTAAATTAATGATAATTTAAAAAAAAAAGTTCTCATTGAGTACTTTAATATCATGCCCTCAAATTGTAAATGGCCTTATTTTCTTCTGATATTGTTCAAAAAGAGCTCTTAAACAAAAGGAACGAAGGACCACAGCTCACCAGCAGAAGGAAAGAAGTTGTTCCATCGGCAGGGAAGACGGATGACCTGCTTCCTACACGTTCATGCCCTATCCCAAGCTCATCCCAACAGCAGCAGCTTCCTGACCGCATCCTCTCCGTCTCCCCAGTCCCTCCAGGCTCACCCTAATGGGCATCAGCTGAGAGCCCACTGTAACGTGACAGGATAAGCAGCCACACCAAACTCTTAAAATCACGCTTTCTCCCTGTGAGGACACCGATCTGGATCTCTCCTCCATGAAGCTGTCGGCTTCCGTGGCATAAACAGAAATTCCTTACCCCCAAGCCATCCATCCATCCATCTCACCCCCAGTTTCACTGGATTTGAAGGACGGTTCGAAGCTGACCGGAGGAATGACAGACACCCTGACCACATAACCATTCAATAACCTGAAAAAAAACCCAATCCTCCTGGTATTTCTCAGAGTATAATGTCCGCTCACCTTCCCATCAACGCTTCTTAAAGTTAACACCAGAAACTTTAAATGAACCTTGCAAACAGTGAGCCCTCTCTGCATGTGTATAGTCACCCTCCTAATTTTGGTGCCTTCCGCCTCAAAATATCCTGTCCCATGGTGAAGACAGGGATAACGTTTTCCACGTGTACATACGTATGTACACGCACACACTTTCCATAACCTTCTTGCGCTGATTAAATAGAAGCCATAGGAAATAGAAAACTCAACTTTGAACTATTTCTCACTGATTAACGTGAATTTTGCTAATCTGAATGCCTGCTTTTCAGATAGTACAGATAATACAAATAATACGAATACAGATAATTCAAATAATACAAATAGTAGTATCTTCAAGTGGATTTACATTGCACTTCCAGAGAGACGCAGTGTACACGTGTACACACACTGATGCAACCATGGAAAAGTCACAGGTTTTGCAGTTCTACACGCTACGGTACATCGAAACCTCCAGATAAAAAAAGTCAATTTGAAACATTACCTTAATACCGTAAGGAGATCATGAGGAAAGCCTAAAAACTTCCACCTACACTACCTGAGGGTTCACAAGTTCCAGAATCAGGTCACACAGGAAAAGTGCTGTTAAGACTAAAGACCCGCACTTCTCTTCTCGATGCATCTGCTTTGAGCTTCTTTTATATTTAGGCCCATCTGCTTTACAAAGCTACACAGCAGAAAGTTTGTTGGGGGAAGATTCCGATCTGTTCCTCAATTCTGCCCCTATGAAACATCATCCCTGAGACGGTACCCCAGCACCTCTGTGAGCTTCCTCAGCTAAAAAAACCAAACCAAAACAAAACAAAACCCACCACCAACAAAAAAACCCAAATCAAACACACAGAACATTTCTGCAACATTTATATTAAAACCTAGAACGTCAATGACAAGAAATTAGGCACAGTAAGCACTCGGGAAAGCATGTGATATGGATTTATCCACTGGGAACTGTGGCTACAGATGTGCAATTATCATAACTTCAGCCTCCCTCAAGTCAGTAATTTCAGAAATTCAAATTTGTGACCTCCCCATTTACTGCAATTCTTGCTTTATTAATTTGAAAAAATAAGGAATAATTTGCCAGCAGGTACTGTAGAAAGAAAGCCCTGATCTGCAATTAATTTAAACTATTAAAAAAGTTATCGATATTGGTTTTAATTATAGATTTCAGAGATCTAGAAACTCTAGCTGTGGTCCAAAGCCACGAGTACTCTGGACAAAGTCCTACTATTTCCAAGTACTTCTGCATGCAAAAAGGACTGAAGCCTCCTGCCCTAACTCTGGAGTTTTTTTTAATAAAAGCCATAAAAGCCTAATTCCCAATTAAAAATCACCCTTCATGACACATTGATATGAAGCTGCCAGCTTTAAAAACAGCAAACACAACTCGGCTGCAACATGTCCTTATCCAAAAGTTCAAATTTGGGGCTGCTAAAGGAAAGTTTTTCCAAAGCGGCCAAAGACAGCTGCTTTAACACATCTAGGACTAAGAAGCCTAAAACACCCAAAATATCGACACAGCAAACACACATTTAAGTATCCAAATAACAAAGTCACGTTCAATGTAGGCTCCACGGAAATAAAAGAGAACTAATACCATCTACCTCTAGATATTCACCTCCACTTAGAATTCCTACCACGTGTCACACTCCATTATCTCCTGGTAGAGCAGGGACACGCAAGGGACTAAAACAAACAGCTAAGGAGTTTTTAACTGAACTTCTGCTGACTTTAGATTCAACTAATCCAAAGGTAACTTCACTGCGTGGTTTGTAGGTTACGTCCCTTCAAATACACGTTGCTGTAAAACAGGATTATTGGTATTAAGATACTCTGAGTATAAACCTTTTTGTTTAGGAATATAAAATTCCAACCAAAGTTGCAAAATATTTTTCCAGGTTCATTTTGACAGACGAACTATCTAGTAGTTTAAACTCCACTAAATCAAAATGTCTTTCCCAATATATTTTTAAACAACAAAAAAAAAAAGAATTACTGAAATTATCACTTACGTATCAATTATGTGAAAACAAACTCTTTGAAGTTACAAACCAGCATACGTGCCCAAATAAATAGATTTTTTTTTTTTTAATCAGCTGCAAGAGGATCTGTATACTCTGTATATCGTTATATAGGGACTTGTATCTTAATTTCACTAGACTAAAAAGATTAGATATAAAGTTACTTCTTCCACTTCACCTGCTCCTCACTTTGTGATTTTCAAGCCCTAAGTAGATGTCTTCAAGATTACAGACTCGAGCAAACACTGTCATAATGCCATTCACCAGATCTAAACTGTTTCTAAAAAGAAACGAAAGGGGATCTATCACCTGCTTGAGAAGTTATTACATTTCTCAGCCAAAAGATCACAGCAAGCATTCCCAAGTTTCCCATCCACTTTGTAAGTCTCTCCTGGTTGTCCTTATGAGAAGAATCTGGTGGTCAGATTGTGTTTGGAGAACTCTGGTTTTGTTAGGCGCTCACGATACACGAATACTTGAAAGGCTGGGTGCTATCAGGTGAATAAATCATTACACTTTGTTTAAACTCCAGCAACATAAGCAAGTATCACCCTGCAGAAACCGCTTTGCTGGATTGTTTTCCAGCTTTCTAAAACATCCGTATTGCTCCAGCCAGCCAGCATCTCTTCCTGACCGACGAAACCCACATAAACCTCACCCCGTTGCGAGAAATCAGCTTCCGCGGAGCCAAACCTGCACAGATGTTGCCACCAGCCATTCCCTGCCTGCCTTCCTCCCAGCGACACAGGCCACTGGGGAAGCGCAGGCAGCACGGGTGCTCCCAACGCGCCAGTTGTACACACCGGAGCACCGCAGCACAACCGAGCCCCGCGCTTTCAGGTCCAGCTGCCGCCGCAAGCTCGTTTACCTCCCCCTCAGATCGCTGCCATGGGACACACGCTCCGCACCTCAGTTACTACACGCACACAGAAACTGTTGCCAGGCTCTGGACAGCGTCTCTCCTCCACCCCCTTGAAGCTGCAGGACAAAAAAAAAAAAAACCAAACAAACCAGCAGAAAAGAAGAGAGCAGAATTGGGGCTGTGGGCAAGGAAACGGCCCCTCCAGACAAACTAGCAGCGCTGGCATGAAGCGATTACTCCCCACAGCTATTCCTAGACAGAGGAGTCTCTAAGCTGCACCAAACACTCCGAGAAACGCTACAAATTGCTTTGCCCTTAAATGTCACCTCGTGTTTTCTTCAGATAAGGCACCCTTTCAAACACCTCTGCGGCAACTGAAATCCTCCCCTAGTAAGCAAAGATTTCCCGCTGCCAAAGGCCCTGCTACAGAAGTGAAAGAAACACCAAGCTTACATTTTTGGTCTTCTTGCTTTACAACCAGTCTCAGCCATGTAATGTCTGATGTCACTGGAGTGCCAGTATGTGGAAGTACTATGGGAATTGTAGTCTTTCCTCCGTTGTGCAATAGCTACAAGGTACAGGGATCCAGGACCTGCAGCCCCGAGCCTCAGGAACCCTCCCCTTCAGGCAGGGGCTTACAGGGACCACCTGAGAAATGCAGCTGAGCTGCTTTATTTAGCCAGGAAACACTTCTCAGACAGGGAAAAAGAAAAGTGTGTGAGAGGTTTTGAAATGCACCTTCTCCTCCTTCCCACACAAGAAGTAATTTCTAAGCAACTATTCTCAGGTGGTCACATATTTCCAACAAGTTTAAGTTGTAATCACGAGTTACAACCCAGTGAGAAAAACTTCATTACTATAATATACCTATAACCAACAATATACATATAGCAACTTCATCTTTAACAGCACAAGGGGTCTTGTGACCGAAGTTCATCATCTCTCACACCTCTGGGGCTTTGGTATCTCCACACAAAATAATAAGTCACTGGAATTAATGGGTTTTTTGGTCAGTGGTGACGATGCACCTGCCACTTTTGTTCCTGTCTCCCCACTGAAATCTATCTTTTGGCTCACCCCAGGCAAGTAACGATGAAGAGTGAGCAAATCGAGCCCTGTGCTTCCTGCAAAAAGAATTAAAAATAAAGGTTATTTTAATTAAAGGCCTTCCTTCATGCTAAAGTGCTGTACCTGACTTACCATCTCCCCGCCTTCAATCAAGTATCTTGCAGAGAGTTACATTTTATCACTTTTTCCACATTCTTCCCTAATGAAGTCCTTATCTTCCTACAACCCTTTGCTTAACTCAGAAAGATGACAAAGCCTGATCTTTTGCTCACATCACCATATTTTTAATGCTACAAAAAGAATGAAATGGTATAATTTCAATAAAAAAAAGAAATCCAGAGACAACGGAAAAGGCTAACAGAGCCTTTCTAATAGTTGTTTTTTTTTTTTTTTGAAGAAAGACACATAAAACCCAGCTATAATATAATAGAGTTCAGTTGCTGGGAAGTGTAGTCCATCATCAGTCAAGTATCATTACAGCGTCTTGAGACAAGAAAAAAAGAGACAGCATAGTGCTAACAAGTTTAGCCTCATTTTATCCAAAAACCTCAAGATAATCTTCAGCATACAGTTGCCAGCTGAGTTAAATCTAAAAATATACATTGTTCACCCTGAACAACAAAACTGCCCCAAAATCCATCTTGCAGAATATGAGAAAACTCCTTTCTCCAAAGTTTTCTTCCGTTCCCAAGGCATTCTCACTAAGCTATTTTGAAACGTTGCCTTGTTCTGCAAAGTCACAGAGTCAGGGAATGCTATGGGGTTGGAAGGGACCTCTGGAGATCATCTCCTCCAACCCCCTGCCAAAGCAGGTCCCATAGGAACGTGGCCAGGTGGGGTTTGAATGTCTCCAGAGACAGAGACCCCACCACCTCCCTGGGGGGCCCCTTCCAGGGCTTTGCCACCCTCACAGCAAACAAGTTCCTCCTCAGGTTTAGATGGAACTTCTTATATTCAAGTTTGTGCCCGTTCCCTCTTGTCCTGTCCCTGGGCACCACTGAAAAAAGACTGGCCCCATCCTCCTGACACCCACCCTTTCAGTATTTACAGGTGTTGATCAGATCCCCCCTCAGCCTTCTCTTCTCCAGGCTAAAAAGCCCCAAGTCCCTCAGGTTTTCCTCGTAAGAGAGATGCTCCAGGCCCCTCATCATCTTTGTAGCCCTCTGCTGGTCCCTCTCCAGCAGTTCCCTGTCCTTCTTGAACTGGGGAGCCCAGAACTGGTCCCAGTGCTCCAGGAGTCCTTCCCTCACTGCTATCACTGTAGCGCTTCCCACTCGCTGCTAACACACACTGCAGAGTGCCACGCAGCACGTAACCCGCCCCAAATATTAATCGTACTCCATGTAGCTTTTCTGACACAGCAGTAAATAGGAAATGAGGTCACCCCTCCCTAAAAACCTCAGCCCTCGTTTACATTATTGCTATTCTCCCTCTGATTTCTCTCCACAAAGCCGTAACGGCATTCAGAGCCTGTGACTGTCCTCCTCCAGCTCCTACAACAGTCTGATATAAGGACAATTTGAGGTTGGCAACATATATATAAACATGATGTAAGCTTTTATACCCGTTTTCCACATTTAGGTTTTCGGGATGGCATGTTGGCACCAGCGCTGCTGACAGCACACACGGACCTCAAGTCTTTCAAGGAGGTTAAAAAAAAATAAAAGATCAAAAATTTCAAGCCATGCCCTGACCAGGGATTAAAGAAAACAGAGAAAACCCAAATGTTTCCAGTGTTATGGCAGCACGGGACTAAAGGACGTGCAGTAATTTTAGTGATATGAATAGACCTCACAAGCCTCAAATGAAGTCCGGCAGCAGAATTTCACACTCATTTGGCCTGGGCAAGACAAAAGGAAAAGAGAGGAAATCCAGACTCAAATCCACAAAAGAAACCCCCCCAAAAATCAAACCTGTTTAGGCATAAATTATTGCCGTTACCTTGAGAACAGCGTGTTACTGAAAAAATAAACCAAGAGAGTCTTTTCTGAAAGGCTCCCAGTCTATGTAAAAGCATAATAACTCACAGGCAAAGGGGGGAGGGAAGATTTTGATGTCAAAATGTAGCACATCTTATTACCACCCAGCAGAAACTGTGCTCCCAACGTCATTCTTACAAAGTAGCGAGAAGAAGCGGTAGCTACACCCTCCTCGCAAAGTAACAGGTAAAAAAACCCACCCCCAGTGCCTGTGCAGAAGCACATACACCGAGCAGCAATGGCTGTGAAAAGGGGTATCAAAGCTGCCAAATCCCCCTGCCTTTAAAACACCGGAGAAAATACACCAGCTGGAAAAGCAGGGCCACCGAAGGCCGTGAAGGATAAATCCCATTTGTGACTCTCAGCTCTGCAGTACTGGGATACCTCCCGAAGATTGCAAAGGTATTAAACAGCAGGCAAACATACTCCAAATATTAATAAAGCGAGAAGTACCTGCAAGGCACTTTTAAAACTTACTAACTTCAAGTAACTCATCTGGCCAAAGCGGTACGAATTCACTCAACGATGCATTTTAAATAGCAGGTTGCAGTGATTTTCATAACTCAGTAGAACATCTGTTCATGCAGTAGACTCAAGTATTAGCGGTCATTCTTCCGGACCCATCGCCACACCAAGACAACTTTTGTGGCTTTTTACTATGCTAGGAAATGTAAAAAACGTAGCAATGCAATCAAACACTGCCTCCAGAAAAATAATAATAGTAATAAAAAAAATAAAATAAAAATTAGGAAATAAAAATAGCAAAAAAAGAAGAAAACAACTTCTTTTTCGTGAAACCAAACATTTCAATGTCTCCCCCCTCCACAGCCTCAGAAAGCGTCTTACTCCTGTCTTACCCTATTGGGACTTCAGGCTAACATTATTCCCCGCTCTCTTCTGCTACCTCTCCGTGCAGAAACGTCACTCATTTCTGGTGTGTCAGCACCGCTCACGGCTCTTTTAACTTCGGAGCGCGCACGGCTCTCCAACAGGCTGCATACGACAAGTGGAAGAGGAAAGCAGCCTGGTACTTTCGCGGATACGTCCTTTATTTACATGGG
>VXAK01011038.1:37140-55054 GCA_013399435.1 Arenaria interpres
CGCCCCGCCACAACCGCCGCAGCCCGGGCAGGGTTGTTGCTGCCGCTCCCGCCGCCGCCGCTCCCGCCGCCGCCCTCCTCACCAACATGGCGGCGGGCAGGCCGAAGGCTGTCAGAGGGCCTCGCCGCCGCCGGTCGCCGCCGCCATCTTGTGTGTGTCGGCGGGGAGGGCGCCGCTGGCCCCGCCCCTCTGCAGAGGGCGATCGGGCACCGGTCGGGAAGTGGTGGAGGGACGTTTTTGGGGGAGAAATCGGACCTGAGCACCCCCACCTGTGCCCTACCGCTGCACGGAGGGGTGGCAGCACCCCACTGGGCCCCGGGTCCCCCCGCCGGGCCCTGGATTCCCCCGCCAGGCAAAGGGACGGTGGCCCCCGCCGTGGTGGAACTGAAGGAAACAGCCTAAAATTAAGCCACCTCCTGCGGTTTGGTTGTGCGAGTCCCCGAGGCCTGGGCAAACTACCTCTGCCCTGCTCTGCCGAGAGTGTACAGCCTTCCTGCCCCCTTAGTCATTCCTTCCCCCCCTCACTGAGCCTTTAATCCCCTGGAAACTGCAGACAGTAGGGCACGTACCCATTCTCCTCCAGTGGTGGTTTGGCTAGCACGCTGGAAAACGCTGCTGCTGCTCCAGAGGGTCCTGTTCTCCACTGTACTTTAATGCTCCGTTACTTTTGTTTCTGTAGTTTATGTTACTGAATGTTTCATCGGCTGCCCCCGTCCTCTTAACACATCTGGAAAAACTGTCAGCTCTTTTCTGGAATAGGCGATAGTGTTTGACAGTGGGAATTTTCAACGGAATGACACTGAACAGAAATAAAACTCCGTATTCAAATTGCCGAGCTGAAGGTGCTGTTCTTTTCCCTCTTTTAACATTTGCTAGTGCTGTGGGAAGCGGACTCTGAAGGGCCCGGGTAGCCCCAGGTTCCGCTGCAGCTCGTTAGGGCTGGAATTCATCCCGCGGTTCAAGACATGGCCGTGAGTCATGCCTGTCATTTGTGATTGCCTTTCTCCAGCTGCCGCCAGTTCTGCCCCTTGCTGCTGCCAACACCAGCGCCTGTGCGGCTCTGCAGGGAGGGGGGCTCAGCTGGCCCGAAATGAACCCTGCGAAACGGAGCCGTCCATGTTCACCGGGACAAACAGCGCCGGCACCGAGCCCCCGGGCTCAAACCCACCGAACTTAAAACCCTAAGAGATGGGTTTTAGAGCTCGTTTTTCAGGAGCTGCGAACGCGACGGCGGCAGCAGACGGCGAGTTCAACCAGCTGGCCCTTGGGCAGGACCGGGCGCTCCCCGGCACCGATAACCTTATCACATACCCCCGTGTGCGAGGGGACAGATCGGCTGCCGGCGGTGGCGAGCGCTGCGGCGTGTTCGACCCTGAATTCGGCGCTGGCCCCGCTCGGAGGCGACGTTTGTCAGGCAGCTGCACAGGCGAGAGCAGGTGGAGGAATAAAAACAGGCGGCGGATGCGATTCAAGGTTGGAGAAATAAAAAACAGCCGGCGGGTGTGATTGGAGGTGACCTTGGCGTGCGAAGGTGCTCTGCCCGGCTGCTGGCACGTGCTGCACAGAAAAAATGGGGCTGAGGAAACCTGCCTTCCTTCAAACCGGAGCTGAGGATGAAGAGAGCTGATGCCCATCGTTGTGTTTTTTCCTCTCCTTGGAAGTGGGGACATGCCAAGAGCAGGAGCAGCGCTTTGCTTTTTTGAGATCCAGGAGAAGTGGGAAAATCACGTACCTGGCAGTACAGCTGGGCTGAGACTCCAGTATCCACCGGGAACCCACGGCCAAATCCAGCTTTGTCCCTTCCTTGCCCAGTGCCACATCCCTGTTGCACCCACCATGATGCGGGGACAGGCGGTGGCTGGTCCACAAACAGCCCTTTGCCGTCTCTCAATGCGTGCCCGTGCTGCCTCCTGACTGTCACACGTGTTGCATGAAGCCCCTCAGAGCATGTTTGAAAGGGTGGCAACGGAAAGTGAAGTGAAAATGGCAAAAAAACCCAGAAACCCAGTTTGAGTCTATTTGTTTTTTCACTACCTACAGCTTTTATTCACTTTTTTCTGGCTTTTCTTTTAGCACAGAGTTACGCTGCCAGTAAAGGAGTGTTTAAACGTTTCAGTGATCAGAAAATACAACTTTGCCAGTTTAAAGCATTAAATTGGCTCTGAATGGTTTGAGGAAAACCATAGTGTGATCAAGACCTGCAACGCTGAGAGCCGGGGGGAGGTTTGTGCCAGCCCTGGCCGAGTGTGTGTCTCTCTTAACTAAAAGTAGGGGACCTGAAACCCGGTCAGAGGGACAACTCTGGGAATCATTCCCAGAGCTTTCCGTGAGATTAATTTGGCAGCCATTGGGTGATTCTTCCACATCTGTTGCTTGACGCTGTCTGGGTGAAGTTACAGTGACTTTAAACGCCACTGGGACAGCAGGACCCATCTCCAGCAGCATCAGCATGGACTGGGCTGCTGTGTTTAAAGAGGTAACGGGCACAAACTTGGACGTAAGAAGTTCCATCTAAACATGAGGAGGAACTTCTTTACTTTGAGGGTGGCAGAGCTCTGGAAGAGGCTGCCCAGGGAGGTGGTGGAGTCTCCTTCTCTGGAGACATTCCAAACCCGCCCGGACACGTTCCTGTGGGACCTGCTTTGGGTGGACCTGCTTTGGCAGCGAGGTTGGACTAGATGATCTCCAGAGGTCCCTTCCAACCCCATGTCATCCTGGGATTCCATGGTGAATTGTTCCCACCAGCTTTGTCATTTCATTTTCTCCTTCTAACATTGTAGAAGGAGAGCTGGGTGACACAGTGACAAGATGCAACATCCCCAGCTAAGCCCTATCCCATAGGAGACATCCCCTGATATCCTTGATGGAACATCTCTCATCCAGGCAGGCGCGTCGGGACAACTCAGAAACCCTTCTCCCAGTGAAGAAAATGGTGAAAAAGGACACAGGAATCTCTTTCCCTCTTCCTCACCCGTCCCTGGGCAGTTGCACAAGCTGCCGGCAACCTCTTGCTCCATCAACTTTCCGCTCTCTGCTCTCCCGCCGCCCGAAACCATGCCCTGGCTGGGGCTTTGCTGGCTGCCGGAGCAGCAGGACAGCTGGCGGCTCCCACCCGCCAGGGCTCATCCTCGGCGTTTATTCATCCATAACCCAGCTGGTCTAGCATAAAGCGGGGATAACTGCTGTCCCTCCGCAGCCAGCCCCGCGGGTTAACGCCAGCGCAATAATCTCTGTTTCTCCAGCTTTTTTCTCGGGGTGCTAAGCACGAACTCTCATCCAGGAACCCACGTGAGCTGCGATTGTTCAACCCCGACCCCACGCATTAAATAACTCCCCAAGCCGCCCTCCCAGGAGGTCGGTCGCAGGGGCTGTGGTAAACCATAGCGGCGCTTCTGGCACGGGGACAGTATCCCACAGTCGCAGAGAGGAAAACAGGGATTATGGCCTGGGCAGCGCAAAGGCCAGTTGAAGATGGGGGGAAATTGCAAGGACAACGGGCTGGATGTTCCTTCCAATATCTGAAGGGCGCTACAGGAGAGCTGGAGGGGGGCTCTTTGTCAGGAATCGTAGGGACAGGACAAGGGGTAACGGTTTTAAATTGGAAGAGAGGAGATTTCGATGAGATACCAGAAAGAAATTCTTTGCTGTGAGGGTGGTGAGACACTGGAACAGGTTGCCCGGGGAAGCTGTGGATGCTCCATCCCTGGAAGTGTTTAAGACCAGGCTGGATGGGGCTTTGAGCAACCTGCTCTAGTGTGGGGTGTCCCTGCCCAGGGCAGGGGGGTTGGAACTCGATAATCTTTAAGGTCCTTTCCGACTCTAACCATTCTATGATTCTATGTAGAAGTAAAGCAAAGTGGTAGCCCAGGGGCAACCTGGCTGAGTTCACAAGGAGTCTGTGCACCAAAGGGGCTGTTCTGTGCTAACGGGGCTGAAAATAGGGGAAAACTGTAATTAGCATTTCCCCGGGGGGGTGATTAGGAGCCTGTGAGATGCTGCTGACAAGAATACTGTGTCTTGTGTCTGTACCAGGTCTTGTGATCCCGGAGAGAGCGGGGCGCTGGAGAGTCACTGGTGTTTTTCAGCCTGGCTTTGTAAAGAAATGAGGTTTTTTGAGATTGCTCTGTGTGTGTGTTCCCAAAATACAGGCAGATGGAGGCTGCTTTTGTCACTCCTCCTTCCGCTGAGCATGAGACTCAGGGGCATCCTCACCCTCCGGCTCTGCCCTCCCTCCGTGGACACTGTCCCCGCCACGCTCTCCAGCGGCAGCAATTTGGAGGTGACTTGAGGACAAGGGACAAGGCTGCTCCTCGCTCACTTACTCCCCACTGATGCCCGAGCCATCAGGGCAGGACGTGGCTGCCGGTGGGTTGGGGCAGAGAGACCTCGAGGGACCCTGGCAGCGAGGGATGAAGGCTGCTAGCGAGGAAGACTCGCTACAGGGTTTGTTGTTTCGTGACCCAGCATCAAGCTAAGGTCAGCCACCCATGGGGGCTTCTGCAGCCAAGTCTGCAGCCAACCCAGCAGCCAACAGCAAGGGAAGGTTCACTTTATTCCTCAGATTCCTCAGGTTGAGGGAGGTCATCCTCCCCCTCCCATGTGGAGCACTGGGACCAGCTCTGGGCTCCCCAGTTCAAGAAGGACAGGGAACTGCTGGAGAGGGGACAGCAGAGGGCTACAAAGATGATGAGGGGCCTGGAGCATCTCCCTTACGAGGAAAGGCTGAGGGACTTGGGGCTTTTTAGTCTGGAGAAGAGAAGGCTGAGGGGGGATCTGATCAACACCTGTAAATACTTAAAGGGAGGGTGTCAAGAGGATGGGGACAGTCTTTTTTCAGTGGTGCCCAGGGACAGGACAAGAGGGAACGGGCACAAACTTGAATATAAGAAGTTCCATCTAAACATGAGGAGGAACTTCTTTCCTGTGAGGGTGGCAGAGCCCTGGAAGGGGCTGCCCAGGGAGGTGGTGGAGTCTCCTTCTCTGGAAACATTCCAAACCCGCCTGGACACGTTCCTGTGGGACCTGCTCTGGGTGGACCTGCTTTGGCAGGGGGGTTGGAGGAGATGATCCCCAGAAGTCTCTTCCAACCCCATATCTTTCTATGATTCTGTGCCCTTGCTGGTTTGAAGGCCTGAGGAATTACTTAGCAATTATTTTTTTTTCTTTTGGGTGTTTTATGGAGCACTGCAGAGGATGTGACCTATGAGGCTGAAGTGTTTCTTACTATTGACCTTCCTTGGGGACTTGTTGAAGGATCCCGGTCTTCCCTGTCTCTTGGTGTGAGCTGGTCCTGCTCATTCCAAAGAAGTTGTAAAGATACCACAACTGCCAGAGGAACAGAAAAAAAATGCATTTTTCTGTCCGGAATATTTCCTGAAGACTCTTTGGATGGTGATTGTGAGTGGACGTGCCTGCCGTTTAAAGGGACCAGCAAAGACTGAGGTTGTTTGGAAAATTCGGCTTTCTTCCAGTGCTTTCCCATCGTTTGCTCAGCTCGAATCATCGGTTTCTCCCGGATTCTGCAAAGTTTTCTTGCTTTTGAAAGTACAGCCTTTCCTAAGCAGTTTCAGCTCCGTGCCTGAAGGAACTGTAGCAGTGATTCATCAGAGAGACAACACATCCCAAACAACTGGAAGGTCAACTGCTTCTTAAGGCAAAAATATTTTGCAGTGATTTATAGCCATATCTGGCAAAATACAGCTCTTACATGGCTAAAACAGGCAAATAATAGATTGAGAAGAATTTCTTGTCATCAACACTCGGCGCCCTTCTCACGGAAACATCACTCGCTTTACATACTGTAACAAAATGTAAGTTTTATTCCGTTTTATTAGTAACGGGTGGGGAATAGCCAGTTGAAGAGTTGGACTGATGTATCTTTCTCTTTTGACCAGTGTTTCGTATTCTAACCACAGTCCAGATGTAACATTTACACTGAAAAATACTTACAGATTCAACCTCATACTCAAAAAATTTCTAGTACAAATACAGTTAGTACATTAAAAAAAAATGAACGACGACAACAACAACAACAACAAAAAAACCAATCCCAGAAACTTCGTAACAGCACAGACTGGTTATGGCCTTGAGTTAAGTTCAAGTATTTCCCAGTGGAATGCAATGCAAGCAACAAGGTAATCTGGCTTTTACGTGGGACATTCCTGGCCTTGAATGGTAAGAATAGAAATATAAGTGTGGGCACTTTATCTGGCCAAGTTTAGCGAGAGAGTCAACGTTTTACGATTAGTTCAGCTACAAAGCCAAACCCGTCTTGTGTGTGAACAAAATTACTAACTTGCTAAAAAAAAAGAAAGGAAAAAGCGAAGCGTTAATTATAATACTCGTGTTTCTTCTGTGGCCGACTGCCTGTCGTCTACTTGAAATTCCTCGAGCCACCGGTTTGGTTTGTAATGGTTGTGATGGGGATGTTGCTTATGGTTATGCTTATTTTGCCTCTCTATCCTTTTCCTTCCCAAGCTGACATCATAAAGAGGGTATTTTTGCTCCTGCCCCGAAAGGACTTGTTCCTGTAGAGACATTAATGCACGTCGGTCGCCTTTGTGGCAGTGACTCGGTGGAAAGACAGAATATCCTAAATTCTTTAGAGGCCAAGGAGTGGAGGAGGAAGGGGGGAAGTGAGCAACTCAGTATACATCATAATAATAATACTTTGTATTTCTAGGGCTGTCTGACTCACGCTGGCTCCTGTGTGTGGCTGAGATGGGATCTGGGAGGACTGGGGTCCCTCCTCCCCGGGGTCAGAGGAGTCAGTGGTGTCCTCCAGGCTGGCTGGGACCTTCCAGACAACTTTGCATCTCACCCAGGCAGCCCACAACACCAGAGCTGTCCTGCTGGGAATGTGCCCTTGTGCTTCTGTCCCTGTCAGAACTGCTTGGAAAACATGCGAAAGCAAGATCGGCTCCCACATTTCATGCAAGGAAGTATTTCAAGCCTGATAAATGAGCTGGAAGGACGGCAGAGAGAGCGGTTATCCTGTCCCTCTGCCCAACGAGGAGGTTGTATCGATCGCCCAAGAGTCTGCCCTGGCTCTAGTACTCGTCAATATTGCAATTATTGACTCTCACTATGGAAAACAGTGTGTGCGTATTAAATGTGATGGTGACACCAGCCGGGAGGAGGCTGCGAATCTGCTGCAGGACAGACAGATCATTCAAAACTCCCTTGGTGCACTGGGTCTGCGGTTTTGGAGGAGCACCAGGGTGGCAGATGGGCCCATGAAGAGCAGCAAAGTGGGAAGGCGGCCCGAGGACCGGCTGCTGGGAAAGACATGGTGGTGGTGGTTCAAAGACATCAAGGAAAACCATATTAGAAAAGCAGCCCTTAGAGAAAGGTTGATGAGACTGGAGTTGTTTAGCTTAAAGCAGACTTGAGACGGATGAAAGCAGCCTTCAAACACCCAAAAGCTTCTGCAGCCATTAAAGGCACGAGATGTTCTCCATGGCTGCTGAGGAGAGGAGATGCCTGGGGTTGCAGCAAGCGAGGCTCGTGTTAGCCATTAAGGGAGCATTTGATGGTGGCAAGTTGAGCAGAAGATCCATGGTCCTTTCCAGCCCTGTTGCTCTAAGTGTCTCTGAACCTGCAACCATAGAGCCCAGGGATCTCCTCCCGTCACGCACTGACCAGCTATTTTGTCGGGGAAGTGGGTATAGCCCTGCTGTATAAAATGGGTTTAATGATTCAGTTGGGTCCCTGTGATCAAGTTCTGGGGTTTCTGGCTTAAAATTTGCTGTGCCCACCTTCCCCATGGTGAGGCCAGGATGGTTTCCTGAAGCAAGAGCAAGGGAGGGACATGCCTATCCCTGCGTTTGGTGACTTGCTGGTGAATCTGCAGGTCAGCAGGAGCCGAGGGGCTCATCTGAGTCATCGGGAAATGCTCAAGCCAGGTGTGGGGCTGAGGGAGGTATTGCTGGTATGGGCGGGAGAAACCCCAAATCTGGACTCCTGCACAGCACGGTGCCTTCCGGCATTGCGTGAGAAGGAGGAGTTTGTCTGGGGCTGTGATATTGCTGCTCATCTCAAAGGAATCAGAAAAACCCAGGCAGCATCCCACCACCGCTCTCCTCAGAGTTTCCGTCCTTCCCTGGGGATTGTGACTTTAAATACACGCTGTTTCCCGTGGGACACAGGGCTGGCGATAAACGAGAAGTCACATCGATGTGGAGGACAAGCTTGTGGCCTGTAATTACTAGAGAGCAAATTTCCACCCAGCAGCACTTCTTCTCTCCTCCCCAGCAGCTCTGGGCTGCGGACCTGCATGCATTTATCTTTACACCATCAGCACCACCAGCAACCAGCTTCTCCTGCGTTGCCCAGTGCAGCCCAGCCCAAGAGGAGAGCATGGAATGTTCCCACACGCAGGACAAGGACCAACAGCGTGGTTGGATATGTTTGTCTCCCCACCACCCAGGTGTGAACTTTCTGAGCCTTTCATTCAAAATTCACAGCAGAAAGGCCGACGCAACAGATGTGTTACTCCCGACCACGGCTGGTGAGGGGATGAACTGATCTCCTCCTGGATGAGGTTGTCCATTTTCAAGGGGAAGATGTCTAGAGAGCGGGCAGCAGTCCAGGCATTTCACTGATGCCTTCAGCAGGACCAGGAACAAGCCTGAAATTGTTCCCCAGGTTGCGACACGAAACCATAGTGAATACTTACAGCTGGATATCTTGCAGGATGTTTATTTGCTTTCTTTGTAAACCTACTTTTTTTTGCTGCCAGCACTGTTCTCGCATGGCATGGCGCAGCTCGGTCAGGGTCTGGAGGAGCTGAAGGCCATTACCCAAGTTCTCTGCCTGTTCCCCAGACTGGCCAAAGGGCCCGGCTGCCTGGAGAACAGGCATCCTCAAGGCATTCGGGGACCGATCTCAAGAGACATAAGAAGGGAGCCCAGGAAGAAGCCACATAGATGCGATGGATAAGAAATACTGGCACAGGGACCTGCATGCAACTTTGGGTGGCCATCACGGCCCCAAGGGAACAGCTGGGCACAGGGACAGTGCTGTGTTCAGTGAGGATTTAGTTCTTTCACGTTACGTTTGATCCTGAAGGGTCTGTCTGTTTGGGTTCTCCATGGTGGTGAGTCAACCATTGGACTCTTGGGAGGTTGCAAGAACATCGGCCAAGCCACAGGCATCTTGGGAACATCTCAGGGATCGGACCTGCTCTAAGACCTGGCAGAGTGGGGTAATGACTGGTTTCAGCCTCTCCCATTCGGCAGGAGATGCTCCCTGAGATACCAGTGATGAGGTTTTCTTTCTGTTTTGTGTTACTGGAGGAATAAAAAGCCACAGCCCTGCAGCTGTGCAAGAGACCCAGTATGAAACCACCCTGACAAAGCACATCCTCAGCACCAGTGGGAGCCTTGGAGCTCAGCAGCTTGGTTTTAACATGCCCCCAGATTCCTGTAGCTGCATGAAAACCACCCTAAAACCAACCCAAGCTCAAAAAGCTCCCCATAAACTCGTGACAAACTTCCTGCTGCTGTCTTGGTCCTGTCCCCCACTCAAGCCAGATCTTCTGCTAAGCCCCTCAAGCAAATGTGTGAAACTTGCCAGTTCCCCAGGGGAGGCTGGAAGCTAGAAGCCCAAAAACTTCTCCAGGATGAGATCAGCCGTAGTCCTGGACCAGCGGGGGTTTTCCCAGGGGAGGTGGAAGGCTGTAAAATTACCAGAGGGTTGATATTATGTTTATATATATCTCTCTATGCCTATATTCACACACACGTTCATATGTGTCTGTATATATACGTACACGTACACACACACACATCATCCACACACTATGCATAGATTTGCCACCTGCCACTATTTATAAGGGTTTGATTAAACAGAAAAACAAATTCACCGACACTTATCTTCCCATCTCTACTGAAATTCAGCAAATAGAGGAGTCTGAACCCTTTATAATTTTGTTTTCCTGGTTGCATAAAGGCACTTCCTGACGATGTGAAGCAGCAGTTGGTTAAAAAACGCTGTAACTGCAGCGATTCCCATCGCATCTGTAGCAAGCGCTACACAGGCACCGGGACGACGCAACGTCACTGCTCGCTCCTGCTGGGGGGTGTTTGATGGTATTTGCTTTTTTTCTTCAACGCAGAAGAACAAAAGACGAAAACCTTCTGTGTTTCTGCCCCGTAACCTGATGTGGGTTCCCAGCTCATGGCTCGAACGATGCCTGCAAGAACATCTAACAATTCAGGCAGGACATCAGCTGTAAGCGTGTCGTGAAGGTTCCTCCAGTGTGTCAGTTGTTTTCTTATCGAGGGATCAGAAATTAATTTTTGATTAAGGATATTTAGTAATTAAACACTGCCCTGACCTGCAGCCCTCTAGCCTCGCCATGCAGGAGGGGAGCTGCTCGCTGTTGGCCTGACTTCTCTCCTGAGCCACCAGCAGCTCCGCTTCCCATCACAGCACGTTGTACAGTCTCTGTTGGGAGCTCCGGTGGTGACTGAAGGGGTGGAAGATGCAGGGGGTTGCTCACTGGAGGTTCCCAACAGGAGAATGTGTTGGAAACAGAGAAAAAGTGTCTTTTGTTAACGCACTGGAAGACAGCACTAAATTGGTCTGAAACGCCTTTTCTCTCTTGGCTTCCATATAAAAATTGCGCCTGTGCCCTGTGGAACGAACGCAAGACAATACCGAAAACCAGAAACAAACCAAACCAACATCCCCACTTACGCTGCCCTCTCTCCTTTTAGATGAAGCTATATCCATACAGACGTCTTCCCGTCTTTACTACTTGAACTCCCTTTCTCCAAGCAGGCCTTGGGTTTAGCACCTTGTTTCTCCTGGGCGGTGTTGGCCCTGTTCTGCTCTACCACCGTGCCACCCGAGGCGGGACTGCTGGTTCGAGAAGGTTGTGTGTTGGCCTGGGTGCTGCTGTAGCTCTGAAACGCTATGTCTAACTGCTCCTGGGCCACTCGCAAGTGTTTGTGAAGGGTGGACAAGTCTGCCGGGAGGTTCTCATCCGGGCTGGTGCACTGCTGCTCCTGAGCGACGTTAGCCAAGTTCTGCTCGTGAGCCATCAGGCTGTTGGGGATCTTGGTGGACTTCTCCGATTTCACTACCAGGTTGTACTCAGGAGGGCAGGAGATGTTCTTTGGGTAGGCGTAGTTGTAGGGAGGCTGCCTAAAGCTGTTGATTTTCCGATTGCGAATGGCATCTCGGATGGTCCCAAACCCCAGGTGAAACATCTCACACATGTTCAGCAGTAAGCACAGACAGCTCACGACATACATCACCAGGAGAAAGATGGTCTTCTCTGTTGGCCGGGACACAAAACAGTCCACAGTGTGAGGGCAAGGGACTCTGTTGCAAACGTAATAGGCTTCTACCTCAAAACCATAGAGCAAATACTGCCCTATCAAAAAGCAAACTTCAAACGAAGCTCTGGTGAGTAGTTGGAAGACGTAGATTTTCATCAGTCCTTCTTGCTGGATGCGCCTCCTCCCGTCGTGCTTTTGTTGCTCTTTGATCTTGGGTTTGGCTTTGGCTTTCTCATGTTCTGCTGTATCGTCAGAGATCATGGGCTCCTCTTCGTCAGCCTCCATGGGGTCCTCCATGTTGCGCACCGCCTGCCAGTTCAAAGCGAACTGCTTCTTCTTCTTGAATCCTTTGAACTTCTTCTCCTCCTCCGCCGACCGGGCGATCCTGTGGATGGCATAGCCCAGGTACATGACGGAAGGGGTGGATATCATGATGATCTGGAAGACCCAGAACCTGACGTGTGACAGCGGCGCGAAGGCATCGTAACAGACGTTGTCGCAGCCGGGCTGCTTGGTGTTACAGGTGAACTTGCTCTGCTCATCGGAGTAGATGGACTCCCCACCCACCGCTGTCAAGACAATGCGGAAGACGATGAGCACGGTGAGCCAGACCTTCCCCACGAAGGTGGAGTGATTGTGAATCTCTTCTAGCAGGCGGGTTAGAAAGCTCCAGCTCATGTTGGTCATAAGGGCTACTCAGTTATAACCTGCAGGAAGAGGAGGGACGAAAAAAACATAGCTGTTAAGATACCATCGGTGGCTGCAGACAGCAATATGGCTGTGACATCGGCATGGCTGTGACAGACAAAGTCATTTTATCTCAAAGAGGCACTCTTCACAGAATCACAGAATGACACGGGGTTGGAAGGGACCTCTGGAGATCATCTCCTCCAACCCCCTGCCAGAGCAGGTCCACCCAGAGCAGGTCCCACAGGAACGTGTCCAGGTGGGTTTGAATGTCTCCAAAGACAGAGACTCCACCACCTCCCTGGGCAGCCTCTTCCAGGGCTCTACCACCCTCACAGGAAAGAAGTTCCTCCTCATGTTGAGGTAGAACTTCTTATGTTCAAGTTTGTGCCCGTTTCCTCTTGTCCTGTCCCTGGGCACCACTGAAAAAAGACTGGCCCCATCCTCCTGACACCCACCCTTTCAGTATTTACAGGTGTTGATCAGATCCCCCCTCAGCCTTCTCTTCTCCAGGCTAAAAAGCCCCAAGTCCCTCAGGTTTTCCTCGTAAGAGAGATGCTCCAGGCCCCTCATCATCTTTGTAGCCCACCCTTCACCGCTGCAACCTCTCTCCCCAGCGAGGGACCACAACATGGGGCTGAGCGTGTGAGCTCCACGTGGGGAAATGGGACGTGGGCAGCGTGGGGATGTGCTGCACCACCATAATCGAAGGCAGGAGGTCCTAAATAAACACAGATTAATACCACAAGGAGCCACAGCACCGACTAGATTGGCCGTAACCCTCTTTGTTGCCTTTTTCAAGACGTTGCTCAGCTGGAAGAAGGGTTTGGGTGACTGTAATAAAGTGAACGCAAGGCACCAGGGAAGCCACCCCGGCACAAAAAAGGTGCTTGACTTGCGACAGCCTCTTGCTTCCCCGCCATGGGCTCCAGCGCCCGAGCTGAAAGCGGGAGTAGAAGATGCTGCCCGCATCCCAGAGACTTGCACTGCTGAAATATCTTTCATTAGCAAACCCAGAAAAATGCAAAGAATCAGCAAAAGAATGGGAATATTTATGTTTACAGGCCGATGGCCCTTTTAAGTTCCTTTTGAAAAAAAACAAAACAAAAAAAAAAAAAACCCAAAAAATAAAACAAAACAGAGGTGGGGAAGAATCAAATGCAGGCTGTTTTAAAAATAAACTTCTGAAAATATTTCAGAGAAAAACATGCATTTATGAAAAGACCTGGACAGCTGGGGAGGAAGAGCTTGTAATAACCATTTTGTGTTTATCTTAACTTGCGATGTGGCCTCAGCCTGAGCTTCTTGGGTGACCATCATTAAAGGCATCGTTAAAGGCAGGAGGCAATTTTACTGCTTGACTGGCAGCATCCCTGGCAGGTGCCTGGAGGTGAGAGCAACAGGGAAAGCACCCGGACCCAAAGAGCGCTGTGGTGGGAGACAGCGGGGCTCTCACTCCAGAGCAGCAGAGGATGGGATCATCCTTTCTGCTCCCCTGCATCCCTCCTCTGAATCCTCCTTAGGCTCTCCATGGAGTTTACCCACCTTGTGGAGCCAGCAATGTGCCCTTGTCACCAAGAGGCCAATGGGATCCTGGGCTGCGTAGGGAAGAGTGTGGCCAGGAGGTGGAGGGAGGTCATTCTCCCCCTCTGCTCTGCACTGGTGAGGCCTCAACTGGAATACTGCATCCAGTTCTGGGCTCCCCAGTTCAAGAGAGACAGGGAACTGCTGGAGAGAGTCCAGCGTTGGGCAAAAAGATGATTGAGGGATTGGAGCATCTCCCTGATGAGGAAAGGCTGAGAGGGCTGGGAGTCTTCAGCCTGGAGAAGAGAAGGCTGAGGGGAGACCTTATTGATGCTTATAAATATCTAAAGGGCGTTTTGAGAGAGGATGGAGCCGGACTCTTTTCAGTGGTTCCCAGTGACAGGACGAGGAGCAACGGGCACAAGCTGGAACATGGAAAGTTCCATTCAAATCTGAGGAAGAACTTCTTTCTGGTGAGGGTGACGGAGCCCTGGAACAGGCTGCCCAGGGAGGGTGTGGAGTCCCCTTCTCTGGAGATCTTCAAGACCCGCCTGGATGCCATCCTGAGTGATGTGCTCTGGGCAACCCTGCTTTAGCAGGGGAGTCGGGCTAGATGATCTCTAGAAGGTCCCTTCCAACTCCAACAATTCCATGATTCTGTGACCATTTGCTTGCAGACACCCGATTAGGTCTATTAGGTGTCTGTGAACCCAATCCCACCCGTAAACTGGTGCCTACCACTGCGCCCAGAAGAAGAGAGTGGATGCGTTGGTGGCAGATGTAGGAGCCAAGCACAGGAGCATGGACACAAGTGAGCTGGCGCGGAGCAGCACGTGGCAGCGGTGTGTTATGGCTCGGCAGCAGCTGCCCTGACGCAGGCTGCTCCCCTGTGGTCCTCCACGATCACGCAGAGGAAGAGAAAGGAGCTGTCGTCCATACGTTGCAAGAGTATGGACACCAAACCTACTCCTCCGTGCCGGCTGAGCGTGGCAGGAGATAAAACGACACCATGAGAGGTGAGCCTGGTCCTCACCTGGCTTTGCACCGCTTTTCCCTGGAGACACAAAATCACGCCCCGGGGTTTCCGCGGCACAAGCCGGGCTTTGAGCCCATCGCCCGGCGCCGGGTGGGAGCAGCCACCAGCCTCGGCCACGGGCACAGCCCCAGGCGGGGGGCAAGAAGGGAAACGTGCCTCACTCTGTTCTCCACGTCAAGCCCTTCTGGAATGTGATTTCCCTCAAGCTGCTTCTCAGGACGGGAGCCAAGCGCCGCTGGGTCCCTCAGCCCTCGCCTTCGCGCTGCCCCGGGAGGTAGGAGCGCAGCGCGAGGCCGGAGGAGCGGCGGAATTCTTCCGCTGCCGAGGGCTCTCGAGAGCTGGCAGATGGAATTTTCTAACCCTGCTATTTCTAGATCAAACAAATCCCCTGCGAACCCAAACTCTCAAGTCTTCACACGCCAGAGCGGGACCGCGGGAGCACCCTGCAGATGGTGTTATTCTTGTCCTGTCGCCGGAGAAACTGAGGCAGGGAACGGAGAAACAGCTCACTCCGGGCTGGGTAATAAGCCAGAAGAAGAGGTGGGGAAGGTCTCCTCTCTCCCTGCAACTTACCTGGTGAAGCACAACAACCCTGAAAGCTGCTGGGACCAGAATCCCCATCTCCTGCCCCAAAAAGGGACGCCTTGGACCCAGTGGTCGGTGCAGAAATGCTGCTGCAGATACAATTCAGCCACTGCAGAAGCGTGTGGGCAGCGATCCCCACAGACCTTATTCTTTATTGATGGAGGAAATTGGGTTTATTGAGGGGTGAGATGGGAAAGGATCCCCTTTGAGTGCCTTTTTTTTGCTTCTTTACAGCGGGTCCGCTCCAAAGTGTCTTTAACCCTTCCTCTGACTTGTGTCCCCGTTCAGATACGGGCAAAACGGGGTGTTGCTACATGATTTGCGGGATTTATCCGGGCGCTCGGCCAAGCTCCAGCTGAGGGGGGGGGAGCTGGGAAGGGAAGACCCCCGCTGGGTGCAGCGATGGCCCGCTGTGGGACACGGTGCATCTGTCTGTGGAGCATCCGGGTCCAGCCGAGACTTGGCTGGAGCACACGTTGGCCCCAGCTCCAGCTGGGGCTTCAGCCACCTCCTGCCTCCCGTCCGCACCCCCAATTAGCTGCAAGCCCCGCATTGTTCTCAAACACGGGCTGTAGAGCAGTTCATTTATAACGTCAGTGCTCACCTAAAGGGTTGATGAGGTCTACGCCGGGGATAATTTACTATTTTGCAAGTGTTACTGAAGGACTCAATCCCCAAAGCTCAGACTTGGCTCCCAACAGCAGTTTTCACGGGGCAGGAGGGGTCTAACCAAGGTAATGGTGGCTTTTGGAGTAAATACTCAAGTTTTGACCCCATATTAGTCCTGTTCGTTACCCACTGTCTCATCTGGGGGACACATTTCGGAAAGGAACACCTGACAGCCTTGACTCAAAACACTCCCAAACCTCCCGAGTCAGGGAGAAGGAAAGAAATTGCAAAATAACCAAAGTGGAAGGTTGTTGATTTGAGAAGGCCACCTTTGTTGACCAGCCCGAGCTGTTGGTCCTGCCATTGACGCCGCGGCTCAGCCCTCCCTGCACATCTGGATCTGCAGGAACATCTGCAGGAAACAACCTCCGGCGGTTCCTGCGCCCCTGGGACCCCCCTGTTGCCTCCGCGGATGATCACACCTTGACATGACACTCCTGTGTGTCCACCCGCTCTCCTGGCACCGTATTCGAAAGCGTATTTTGAGGGAAACAAGTTAAAAACCCCTCCAGCAATCAGTCCCGTTAAACTTCCAGTGCTTTTTGCAACTTTCTGGTTAGAACGACGCTATTATGAGATTTCAATGCCTTTCATTGCTGGGGGCCAGGGGGGGTGTTTTAGAATCAATTACAAGGCAAACAAGCTTCCAAGGAAGGATTTGTTCACGTGGCTTTTGCTGATGGATAGGATGGTGCTAGGAAAAGACTACGTCGCGTCTCCTCACAGCGCCAGCGATCAAAGCACATAAAAAAAACCCACCCAGGATTTTTGCACCTTTTGTGTGCTTCCGATCTGATTACTCCCTGCGGTGGGAAAGCTTCACCGACCAGCTCCCTGCCGGGAGAAAAATCACCAACCCACCTGCGTGGGTCTAGAGCAGGTAGATGGATTTGATTAGGTGGTTCCCGTAGCTGAATCAGCTGCCGGAGCGATCGCACGAGAGGACCCACCATCCCTCCGGCTTTGAAATCCATTCATTCCCAGCCATCTATCTTCGCACGTTACCTCCAGACTCGCCGACAGGCAGCGTTTGGAAGGCAAGCGGGGCACAGGTTTTACTTCAAAACAGCTATAAAGGCAGAGTTGAACCGCTCGGCTCGGCGGCAGCACGTAAAATAATGGAAATCGCGCGGAGCCAGGTACGGGAATGAGCTCTTGGCTCCACGTTCTCCTCACAGTTACTTCCCAAAACCCGCTGACCCCTCCGCGCAATCTCAAGCCCAGCTGTTGCAAGTGGGAAAACTTTAAAACCAGGGTCTAAAAGGAGCAGAAGAAGGAAAAAAAAATTAAATAGGGAAAAAAAATCTATCTATCTATCTCTCTGTGCTAGCTGGATGTCCTTCCTTTCTGCACGGTTCCTGCTTAAACCGCTGGGAAAACAACGGGGGAAAAAACAATATTAATCTACTTACAGAGACATGGTGCTTCTCGGGGAGCCTTTCCCTCCTCCGCCGACATTCCTGTGCCGCCGGCCCTCCGCCTTGCCCTAGATAAACTCCCGCCGCCGGGCTCCGGCCATGCCCCGGCCGTTGGAAACCGGAGCTGGAGGGAAGTATTTAAGGTTCTATCAAACCCCGCCTCTGCCGGGCACCCACCGCCGGAGATCCTGCCCGAGCTGCCTTCACCCCTACGGCCGGTCCCACCACCGCTCCTGGCTCCTCTCTCCCTCGCCAAGCCTTGGGAGACAGAAGGAAGGTGCTATATATAAATATATACATACACCGGGGAAGAAAGGGGCATTGGTTTTGAAATCCAAACAAGCCGCCGGGTCTGGTTTTAGGAACGCTGCCTGGAATTTTGCTGCCGAGCTCTTGAGCCGGTTGGAAGAAAATTAATAGCATCAGCTAGTGGCACTGGTAAGAGATTTGCAAGACAGAGAGCATGACTAACAGGGAACATGTGGAAAACATATTTTGGCAAAACTGCCTTGGTTGCTGGGGTGAAAAAAAAAAGAAAAAAAAATAGGAAGAAAAAGAGGCAAGGCTCGTGAGTGAGAAAAACCGCTCTGAAGCTCCTGCTTTGCTGCACCCCCAGGGAAGGACTTCTCTGAAAGAGGTGGTGCACCTCTCTCCAGGCTGCTGGATGGTCCAGTTCTGGGCTCCCCAGTTCAAGAAGGACAAGGAAC
>VXAK01011038.1:55199-76165 GCA_013399435.1 Arenaria interpres
TTCCTGTGGGACCTGCTCTGGGTGGACCTGCTCTGAGAGGGGGTTGGAGGAGATGATCTCCAGAGGTCCCTTCCAACCCCACAGCATTCTGTGATTCTATGGGAGCAGAGAGAGGATGAAGGATGGGGAAGGGTTTTTGAGGCCACCCAGAGACTTTTTTGGCTTCTTTGCAGAAGCAAAAAGAAATAAGTATGGGGATGTACATGAAGCCTAGGCCAGGTAGAGAAGAAAACCTCTATCCTGACAGTCCAAGATCCTCTCTTGTCCTTGCTCTGTCTCTGGGAAGCTTTGGCATTGCCACCCCAGTGGGATGAGGGCTCCAGTTAGCTGCTGAGTTGGAAATGGAGAGTCAAGGCAGAAAGTCTACCCAAGAGCCAGCAAGGAGGAGAAGGAAGCAATAACATCAGCCAACAAGTCATGAAATGATCAGACCCAGCCTTTGAGGGGAGAAAGCTTGGGAAGATGTACATTTTGATCAAGGGGGACATTTGAAACCAGATGGTTTGTCGGGAACTTTCATCCCTGGTCCTGACAAGCCGGGATATTCACTCTCCTGTCAGACCTCTGGTTTCCCAAAGAGCCCGAAGGGACATGGAGCAGCAATTCCTGCTCCCTGGAGCATCTCGTGCTGATGCTCTTGCAAGCAGCAGCATCTCCTCCACGCTGGCTAACGCTTCGGCTCTTCTGTGAGAGCCCAGGAGCCTGTGAGCCTCTGCTGACACCAGAGCTTGGCATTTTTGGACACGTTGTGGTAACTTTCCTTAAGGTTTTAAGTTCTAGACTAATGACTTACACACAGCGATAAGTTAATTTGCTGTTCACAAGTAGGTGCCTGTGACAGGCAGGTGGAAAAAGCCTTGTAATCAGCTAAGTCAGGTGTAGGGATGGACATACCCTTGGGGGAATAGGCCACACTAGGAAAATCAGACTTTGGGAGGTGTTTTGGGGGAGGGGGGTAAGCTTCTGAAGAAGTTGAATTGTCACTACTCTGGCTGGATGCTTCAACTTAAGCACAGCGACAAAGGTTGGATTCTCAAAGGACATGGGGAGATAGGGAGCTGGTTTCAGAAGAGGGCACCGGAGCTGGAGATCTCCTCCAGCAACACCCCAACCATCAGGACCCCTCTGAGGGGGAGAAAACGTGCAGTGAGCTGAGGCCACATTGCCCCTGCGTGTTCGCAGGGCTGGGTTTGGCCTCCGGTGTGCTGGGGCAGTGGCCTCCTTGCCCGAATGGTCCTTCAAGTCGAGAGAGCGTGGTGGGTCACCTCATGGGCACCTCCACAGAGGCCACCGAGTGGTCCTTGGGTGCGTCTCCACCAGGAGGAGACCCCACAGCTTCCAGCACATGTCACACCATCTACTTCTAGAAGACAAGTCCTATGAGATCCATCAGACCTGAGGGATGGCCACCAAGATCTCATTCCCACAAAGATCCGTACTGAAACTTCCACCCGCTCCGCTCCAGCCAGTGCAGGATGGAGCTATGGAGAAGTATTATTAGTTATTTAAAAATAACTAGCTGAGAACAACTTCCAGGCTCTGCAGGACTGCGGGCAGCAACTTAGAGATAAAAGGCAGCTCAGCACGGTCCCTGTCCCGTGGGTCATGCAGACTTTCCAGGCCCTTTGCTTTCTAAACGTGCGGGTTATTTATACACACAGCGATCTCGTCTGGTGGAAGTTTTCTCAGGGCATCATCTGCTTCTGCTCCAGCCTCCTGCCCGGCAGGTCCAGCCATCGCACCGGCAGGAATCGTGTGGTTCCCATCACCGAACCATCACCTGGGGAAGGAGGCAGAGGGCTGGAGGCAGAGCCAGACCCGTGCATTTTCTCCTGCACTCTTCAGCTGGGTTTTCACTGTCCAAACAGGTTGTGTGAAAGCCAAAACCTTCCGTGCGTGGGCAACAACAGAACGGCAGGAGTGTGCACACAGTTATAAATAGTTTGTGTTTTCTTCCTCCCCAGGAAGACGGGAGAGCAGACAGGCTAAAAAAGTTATAGGCATCTTTTCACTCCTGACCCACCCCTGCCCTTGTCTTTGATTTAATGCTTGGCACCGAGAAAAGGAGATAAAAGAGAGGGTGAAGAGAGAGGGGGGATGGATGTGATGAAGCCTTGTACGATTCTGGCTGCTGGTGGGAGCCACCTCTCCAAGTCACCTCTCTACCCAGGCACTGCTCACGCTTCAGAGTTCTGATCTAGCCATATTGCTCCTGGATCTCCTATTGAAATAAATAAGTGCTGTCACTAATGATAATTAGATCTGGTATAACGTCTCTCTGCTATGTCAGTGGTGAGCAGCAACCGTAATTATCCACTCTGGTCACAAATCTCCGAAGCTCTGCACTGTATTGCGCTGAAAGTTCATTTTCTTCTCTAATTTTCACCTTTGGGATTTTCAGTCTATGTGTTTTAAAACTAAACGAATTGAAGAAACACACCGTTGTTCAAATGATAAGCCCATTTTAAAAAAAAAAAAAAAAAAAAGACTCAGGAAGCAACATCACTGTGTCGAGAAAAGTCACTAAATTGAAATAAATTAAGAATGTCAATTTTTTACCTTATTGGAAATGGTTGGATTTCAGTTGAGAGACTGCAGAATGTAATGTCTGAGAAGCAAAAACATGTGATTACCACAAGTGAGGGCGAAGACTGAAGCAGCAGTTTTAATCTGTATCTTTTCTCCTTCGACTAACTTCTCTAACCTTTTTTCTCGACCTTCAGAGGTGGGATGTGGGACGCATCTTCACCCCCGGTGGCCGTGGGTGCCATCCGCTTTGAAAGCGGTTTCTGATGGAGAGGGTGACAAAGGCACCCCCTGAAAGGAAATATCAGACTTGGGAAATGCTCTGCCTCTTTTGCATCATCTCAACCGTTCACTGCAGAGCTGCTGAATCTTGTTATTATTCTTACAATTCAGTAATTGGGTGGCAGTTAGAGAGAAAAATCGGTCTGCTTTGCCGGCGAATGGAAGAGTCAGAGAAGGGCACTCTGAGGTCTCATCTTCGCAAGCGAAGGCAGCACTTCAAAACATCGCAGCCACGCAGAAAAAGCCGGGTTTTAATTTAATTAGTGCCTCTGGTGTGGCTGGAGACCGTTCCTTGCAGCCCCGTGCCTTCAGTGGAGCACTGCGGTTCTGGAAAGGGCTGTAAACAGGGATTTTTTTTCCCCCAGGTGTTAAGATGTGCTTCAGGGAGTGGCAGCCTCCTTTCTCCATGCCTCCTCCTTTCCTCCGATCCCCCTCGTCCTGCCGTTATCTTCCCTGACTTCAGGGCAGCTGGTCCTCGGGCACACGGGGGTGGGGGGATTGATGGGTTTGGAAGAAGACTCGGGCTCGTTTTTTACAACTTTGGTTCAAGTCAGCGTTGCAACTTTGACATTTCTAGAGGTTCATCCCCAGACACATGCCTGGTTGATAGGACCAGGTAAAGCAACCGCTGTGGAGAGGTCCAAGCTTGTATCTCACTGGGGCATCTTGAAGGTTGCCTTCCATTTCCTGATGGAGAAGAGGCCATCAGCATCCATCAGAGCTCCTTCTTCATGCCTGGAGTCTCCAAAACCTTCAGCAAGCCAAGGACCCAAGTTGTGTCATTGCCCCGGTGACGTGCTGGCTGGGCTGGGGCCTTCTGCTGGGACAGAAAGCCATGTCTCTTGCGTTAAGGTGCTTTGGGACAGGCCAATCCCTTCCAGCAAGGGCAGAAGCAACATACTGGGATAAAACTTGGGTTTATGGGTGGAAGGACCATGCCTTGGGACAGTCCTTGTTTCCAGCCCCAGAAACAGCCCGTTTGCTCGTGAAACAGTAATTGAAGCAACACCCCTGTTTATGGATGGTGGTCTCAAGGCCAACTTGTCCTGGGGACCCGTTCAGGAGCTGTGATGGAGAGATACGAGGGAGTAGGTGGGAACAGCCACAGCACTGCTCACCTCAACCACCCCTGGGCTCCCTTTCAGTCCCACCATGCTCCCTCGCTTAACCCAGAAAAAATAAATAACCTCAGTTGTGCAAACTTCCCTCCTTCACCCAGAGCTTTGGGCATTCTCCAAGATTCAGGACCAATCAGGGCCTGCATCGTTAAGAACTCTGCCAAAACCTCAACTCTCTTAAAAAAAAAACCAACTGTGCCAGTGTTTGTTGCTAAAATCTGCTTCATCGCAAATCTCTGCGCGGACTTTTCAGGACAGCGGTGATGACAACCCCAGCACAAATGTGCCATTTGAAGGACGTGGAGCCAAGGACTCTCCGTATTCATCATCCACTTCATTTTTCTTCTGCATCCAGCCCCGCTTGTTGAACGAACCCGAGAAGTTTTTGATCTGGATCAGGACGTTGCGGTTGGTCTCTGGCCCTTCCAAGGACCAAACGGAGAAAATCGGGTCTCACGTGGCTTTTTTTTTTTTCCAAAGCCCACGGGGATTTTGGCTGCATCACGTAAGGATGTTTGAAAATGAGGTGACGGCTGCTTTCTTTCATGCGCTCCGAAAATATAAACTCTGCCTCTGAATTGCCTTGAAATTTGGACCACGGTTGTGCCTCAGCTAGCCCAGAAGTTAGGTCAGAAAACAGAATTTCTGTTAAGTTTGCACTGGTTTGTGATTGGAGCAAAAAGCCAATGCTGTTAGCAGAATGAGTAATATTTCTGCTGGAAAACAGTGAAGTGTTTCCTTTGGATATCACTGAGCGATGACTGCAGAAAGGTAAAATCCCTTCACTTTGAAAATGACCAAAAAAAAACCCCCCAAAAACCTGATATGGTTAAATAGCAGTAAGATTTAAGTTCCAAAGTACAAAAGCCCAGAGGAAGCATTTAAACCCGGGCCGGAGAGCAGAAGCGATTTATTCCAGCCCTTCCCAGATGAAAATTCCGCTGTGATGGACACATTCTTGAGATAAATTTCAGTGTTGACAAAAGCACGTTTTATTTTATTTTTTTTTTTTCTGAGGGGAACCTTTCTGCTGAAGTTTTCAAGGCCGGCGAGATAACACGGGCCGACGTACCGAAAGGTGGCAAGAAGGGACTCGCGGAGAGCCCCGGGGACGTAGCTCGGCAAAGCCATAAAAGCATTTTTTTTCCCTGCGTCTGTTCCTGCTCCAAAGAAAGCATCTGCCTCAATAGCCAGAGGTCAGACCGAGCAATTATTCCCTTTTCTATTTGCTTCCCTTTCCTGAAGTGGCCGGAGAAGCAACAGGAATAAAAGGCCATCTCCAACCGCACCCGTTGGGGTCATACCTGGCGTCCGTGCTGCCCAACGTCCCTCCTGCAAACCCACGGCCGTTCCCCGAGCTCTCATAACAGGAAGGAATAAACTTTCCAGCCGGCATTCCCAGCCCTGGCCGGGCTGCGGCGCGACCCTGTGAAGCCAAGCCAGGCTCGACTTGCCGTAGACCTTCCTGAACTTGGACAAAAGAGTGAAAAAAAGAAAAAAATTTTAAAAAAAAATCCAATAAAAATCAGAGGAAATCCATCCCCTGGCGCAAACGGCCGTGCAAAAGTTCACGGGGCATCGCCTCCTCCTGCCCTTGCTCCTCCGTCTGCAGTTCACTGAGCAGCGGGGCGTTGACGGGGGCAGGGGAAAAAGGGCAGGGGGCACGGGAAAGATGAGGGAACGCTGGAAAAAAAGAGAAAAAAAAAAAAAAAAAAAAACATTTTTTGNGGGGGGGGGGCCGGGAAAAAAGAAGGGACGGCTGAAAAAAAAAAAAAAAAAAAAAAAAAAAAGACATTTTTTGGCTGCTCCAGGAAGGTGGTGGTGGGATATTTGGATTTTTTCCTCCCTAAACACCTGTGGACGGGCAGAGACGGTGCGTTGGGAGGGAGGTTGGAAGAACCCCAGGAAAAGGGGGCAGGAGCGAGGGGAGTGGGGGCAGAGGTTGGAAGCTCAGCCGTGGCTTCTGGGCTTGATTCAAGAGCTGCTGGGTGAGGTCCCTGGCTGGTGTTGAGTGGCTGAGAAGAATGGTTTCCCTGCTCTCCAGCTGCGTGAAACCCACGTGTGCGGCGTCAGAGCGGGGAGAGGGAAGGGGAGCAGCCAACAGCTCCGCATAGGGATGAACATCTTGGACACAGCTTGAGGGGAAAGACAGCGACCCCCCCAAAGCGAAGGTGGAGCGGTTGTGTCCTCTGCACATCCACACGAGCACGGCAGGACACGCCGAGGACCTCCTCCAGCTTTCCCCACCAAGGCCCTCTTGCAAACGCCTGCAAATACAGAGGGGTTTTGGTTTTCTTGTGGACAGCTCTTTGCAACCACCCCGGTGGGCTGCTGGCTCCGAGAGTCTGACTCCATTTTTTGCAGCAGTTCCAAAGAGAAAAAGGATGGCGCCATCTCTGCCATCCCACTCCTCATCTGTCAGACATGGGCAAGTACAACCTCTACACAACCCATGCTGGTCTGGCCAGGACACTGCTGTTCAACCAGCCCCATTCCGTGTAGCAGCCCTCTGGACAGACTCTCCCACCAGGATTTAAACCAGGTTCATATGGGTTGGAGCAACCCAAGGAGACCTTGCCACTGCCCTTGGCTCTGGTTGAAGGGTGCTTTTGCCCCTGACAAAGGACAGTGTGACCCACCACAAACCATGGCCCCACTTGCTAAAGTGGAGAAGGTTGAAGCTCCATCCTGGGCTGACAGCCACCAGCCCAAACCACAAGTGCAACAGGGAAGAAGACTCTGGTTTGGGGATTTGGTAGAGGTTCTTTCACCCCCTGGCTGCAGGAGAAGCCCAACATGAGAACTGGGTCCAAAGTCATCTTTGTTTCTTTACTACCCCAAAAATATAAATTAATTTGCCAACCAAAGTGCAGGTTAGAGGAACCATGTCTCAAACTTAACAAGGACAGGAGCTTGCAGTGACCAAGGAATGGGACCCACAGGATCCAGCCCAGCTATGTGAACCAGTTCCAAGCTCTACGTGCCTTCACGTGATGGTCCCTCATCCAGCTTTGACCATACATCACGATCTCTGGGCGACTGTTCTGTCCTACGCTGTCCTCCAGGCAGAAGTCATGCCTTACTGCTTTAAACAACCGAGTGGTTAAACACCATGTGTGGGTGAGTTGGAAGAGCTGCTGTGCCTATGGGCAGATTTAAGGTCCTTTTGCTTTGGTGTGGCACCTGCTAAGAGTGCTAAGTCCCATTCTGATCTCTGCTCTACCAAGAACATAAGGGTGGACTCCTAAACCCATCATCCAGCACCTCAGCAGGACTGGTTGCAGGAGCTGAGGTGAAGCTCAAGGAGCAGAACTTGTAAAATGAGCCAAAGTCTTATCTGAACCCATGTATCTAAGACACCAAACCTCTCTGAGCACCCCAACACTCCTCACTGGAGCATCTATTGCCCAAACTCCTGGTTTTGGAGGAGCCTCTCACTTGCCAGGTCAGATGGAACCATAACAGTGAGGGAACTCCATGAACCGAGTGTTGTGCAAACGGGGAAAAGGGTTGAGGGTGGCCGCCAAACCCTTCCCTCCACCGAATAAACCCATCCCCACTCCCTCCCCAAATAAACTCTGTGCTACAGACCTGCCACTCTTCATCACCAAAACATCCTCCTGAGCTCAGCCCTGGCCACCTGGACACTAGACCCCCTCCTCACACCAAAAAAAACCCCAAAACTCCAACGTCAACTAAATAAGGATATGGAAGGCAAGAAAGCAAACACCAAAGTGAAAACGCCAGGCACTTGGATGCGACTTTATGGCCCATTTTTCCATTACTAATAAGATCTAAACATAGTTCAAAGGGAAGAGAGAGACAAGCGACTTGAACGTGATAAATGAGGAAACAAACGGGTTGGACGTGCTCTTGCCAACTGTTCTTAGATAACAGACAAAACAGAAAATAAAGAAAAAAAGGAAACGTTCTTACTACAAGTGCTTTCCTATCCTTCTGGCCGGGTTCCCAGCATGACCGGGGCAGGTTTCTACTCTGCTCGCCCACATTTATTGTTACACCAGTATCACCAGTAAATATTTAAACAGCTACATAGGTAATTATACACAGAGATAATTATACGGTCATGTTTACATGCAGAAAAGCAGAGGATTGAGAGAGAAACGCCCGGCGGAGCGGTACGGTACCTTCCCCGGAGCCCTGGGGACAGGAGCATCAGCGAAGGCTGGCCGATCTGATCCGAAGGCGAGCGCCGGGTGGAAAAGGGATGGGAGCCTTCCTGGACGTGTTTACATAGGTGGGCCCCCACCCGCTGACGCCGGAGAGGTCAGCAGCTCGTGCCTCACATCTGGACACCACTGGGTCCCCGGTGCCAAGAAGGGAGACCACGTGTCTTTTCGTCCCCAAAGCTCGCAGGACCGGAGGGGGTGACGAATCAGTGTCCCTCCTTCCCTTCCAGAGGTAGATAGTGGGGTGGAGAAGGTGCCCTCAGGTTGGCATCCATGTGGGAATGGAGCCAGTCCCATCTGGCCCCGGGCCATGCTGGTGCTCGAAGCAAAGGTTGACTCCGAGATCTGCAGCGCTAGAGGTCCAAGCCCTTGAGCGTCCAATGGGGTGCTGACGGCACCTTCTCCACCTCGTCCACCACACTGGCCATGAGCACACCCCTGCCTCTCTGCTGTGCTGGGCATCCAGCTATCCAAACCCTACACCAGCATCACCAAACCCTACACCAGCATCATCAAACCTTACAACAGCACCACCAAACTGTGAGTTACCACCACTAAACTGTACACCACCTTCATCAAACCCTACACCATCTCCACCCAACCCTATACCAACACCAGAAAACCATACACCACCTCCACCAAACCCTACACCACCTCCACCAAACCCTACAGCACCCCAAAACCCATGATGTCCCTATCTTGGGCCCATGAGCCTGAGGGTTCACTATGGCCTCATCATGTCCCATGCACAGGGCTAAGGCAGACACTCCCCACCAACCTTGTTGCCTGCCCTGTCCTATCAAAGGATGAATCAACCTGGTCCCTGCTGTCCATCTGCCTTCACCCCACACAGTGCCTGGTGGGAAGGAGCCAGGAGAGGTGGGCTGCAGCCAGGTGAAGAGGACCAGCATGGGGTGGCACCTTCCTTGCTGCAGCATCACCCTCTTGGATACAGGACCCACTGCATGACCCCAGCTGTAGGAGAGCATAATCTCTTACGGTCTCAATCCTTAACGAAGACAGGGGGCTGTGCAGGTCGTTGGTCCTGAGGTTGGTCCCACACTCACTGGCCCTTGAAAAGCCAACAGCTGGTTGTGCTTCAACGTGAGCATGCCCGTTGCTTTGCAACAGGTTGCTCCAGGGAATGAGCAGCAATAAAAAGCTGGAGAGAAGAAAGGGTCATATCGAATCCAGCTGTGAAAACAAAGATTTAAACTCTCTGAGCCTACGACCTCCCTTGGCCAACACGCGGGAAAAAAGGCGCCAACATTAATTCCTCTCCCCGTGTCCATCCAACAGATATTTTTTCATGAATGAGCGTGTTGAGGCGGAAGGGGAAGGAAGGGAGATGCGGGAGGAGGAGGAGGTGGACAGCCCTTCCACGCCTTTTCCGCAGGGGAACCTCTGGAGTTCATGGAAAGGCAGGGCCGTGGGGCTGAGCCAACGGTGCTGCGGTGCTTGGGACTGATCCACAACCCGGGACAAGCGGGCAGCTGGATGAGGGTTTTCTCTCTTTGCTTGTACGACAGGCTGGGCCTGAAGGGAGAGATCTTGAGAGAGAGCACCAGGCACACGGCTGGATGGGTGCAGGTTTTGCTAGAGATGTAAGCGGCTCGGGTGCATGCTACCCTGCTCACACCAAACCTTCCACCACCCACTGGGATGTGATGGGCTCCTGCTGCCAGAGCAGGTACCGCTGGCATCACTAGGGCTTGAGTACGGGTCAAACGTCCTCATGCTTGGCTGGTTCCCAAGCCAGGATGCATGAAGCTCCACCGCGAGGCTGGGGATGGGACACAGAGGATGGTGCAGTCACAGGTCAATCTGCAAGAATGTTAAATTCCCCTCCCACCACTAAATGCGACAAAGCCCCTTCCTTGTCTCCCAGTTTTGTGCTCACATTTCTTTTCTTCCATGTTCTCTGCCAGCCCAGAGGCTGGTTCAGCCTCCTCCGTTAGTTGGAACGTCGCTAAGTTTAAAGAGGTAAAGAGCGTGGAAAATGCTGCGGAAAGAGGGTGCAAGATTAAAAAACCCTGGTCCTCCTTCACTTTGCAATAAATAGCCCTTAGAAATGCCAAGTCAGAGTCTCTGACGTACAGGCAGCTATTGGAACACCTCTAGGTTTGCTGCTGGTCAATTGAGGTCCATCCTCTTCGCTGCGGCTCTGGGGGTGGCCGCTGGCTGGGCACCCAGCCCTCCACATTTCGGTATTCCAGGAAACCCCCTGGAAATTTTCTGGAGCAAATAGCTGCAATCAGTGACCCGGCCGTTACCAGAAGTTGGGAAAAGGAGGTGAAGTTGTGGGAGGCTCTTCTTGAAAATTCACTCTTTCCATCTCTGGTTCTTCCCCTCCCTTCCTCTCCAAGGCATCCTCCCTCTAGCCTCCAGACAGAAATAAATAAGAAACCACACCACCACATGTGTTTCTGAGAAAGATCAAGAACCAACAACTTAAGGGACGTGAACCAACACCCCAAATGATGTTCGGCAGCACTGCTAGAAGACGGGTCAGTTTACACACAGATGGACAAGCCCCGTGGGCTGTGCGTGCAGCCGTGGAGCTGGGGGCTGAGGAGCAGAGTCCCCACAGCCGACTGGTGGTACCTGACTCACTGAGCCGTGAGGAATACAGAGCCTGTGAGCTTCCTTGCATCATTTCAAAGCAGAGCTTCATCCATCGTCCTCTTTTTCCCCGGCTGCTTTTTTGGATCCCTACTGACCTCAAAGCCTGGGAGCCTTCACCTCCACCCTCTGGAGCCCACATCAGTGCTGCCTGGCCAATTTTCTGTTGTCTCTAAGGTGACTCCAGGCAGAAGTGAGCAGGGCACCTGTATTTCCACCTCTCTCAAAAGCAGCAGCCCAAGGGAGATATGTTTTGGCCTTCTCTCAAGCAGTAAGTCCTGCAAACCACAAGCCTCGATCTCTAGCACCAGACACAGCCCTGTGATGGAGGGTGGCAGAGACATGATGAGGTAATGGACTTGCCTGGTGGGAGACAATATCCAAACCGAGCCCAGGAGGTCCCACAGAGAGTCTCTCCCATGGCACTGCCACCCTGTCCCATGTGGGGCTCAACCCCCAACCAGCTACATCATTGCCTCCTGCGTCGATGTGCCTTTTCTGCTGACACCCTTGACAAAATGTCATGGCATCGCCCCGCCACGATCCCGAGCTCCCCTTTGTGTCCATCCCCACTGGTTTTATCTATGCTGCTGGCTCCAAAAAGGAGCGGGCCTTCTCCTGGCACACCTAATGTCACATCTCACCACCTTCAGGACTGCAGATCCAGACCTTGCTCTGCTGCTGCCCATTTCAAAGGTCCTCGCTCCATCCCTGTTTCAAAAATTCAGCTGACCAAGTGGGTTTTCTCCTTTGGCTGGAGCCCTTCTTTTCTGCTCTTGATTTAATTGTCCAGTTGTAATAGCCAAGAACTTCCAAAACCTGACGGAAAAATTAAAGAATCAGTGCAGGAGCAAAACCACCCCTGCCTTGGAGAGCGGCGCTTTCGTTTCCTGCCAGCCATCCTCTCTCAGGCACGGAGAGCAAAAAACTCTGGGCCTTTCCAACCACTAAATCACCCCGTTGGACTCATAACAGGGGGCAGCTGAACTACACCTAGTTCCACCTATTGAAATGACGGCAATGGTCTCCATCCCACAGGAACTGACCCCTTTGCTGTCGCTGATGCCGGTGGAAGTGCTGATGACATATGAACGTTAGCGGCCGTTATTAATATTTCCAGTGGCGTTTGCTGAAGTTGGAGCCAATGCAGAGCCAGGGATGGAAAGGAACGAGCTCAGGGGACCGGAGGTGGGACGTGGGGATGCTCAACCCAACAGAGAAGCCAAGGGCTGCGTGGAGGGGGAATTATGGCTTTGTTTAAAAGTTAGCCCCACCAGACTAAGCAAGGTGTCGGCTGGTTAGCCAGGATGCTCTGCACGTAGAATATCCATCCCAGTCATCGCAGTGAAGTCCTGCATTCAAAAAACACATGAGGTGGTCGGTGGGCTTCACAGGACCAAGAAATGGGGCCACCACAGAGCAGCACACGTGGCCTCCGCTTGCAGCTCTCGGCAAAGCCTGCCCAGCAGAGAAGTCCATGCACATTCTCAGTCCATCACCTGCCCCATCCTGGCCAGCCTCGAGGAGAAGCCATCGCTTCCCCATCAGCTCCAGTCCCTGCCCAAGCTTCTGTCCAGCCCCTGAATATAAAAATTTTGAGTGCTTTTACCTGCAATTTGGGGCCTGGAGCATCTCCCTTACGAGGAAAGGCTGAGGGACTTGGGGCTTTTTAGCCTGGAGAAGAGAAGGCTGAGGGGGGATCTGATCAACACCTGTAAATACTGAAAGGGTGGGTGTCAGGAGGATGGGGCCAGTCTTTTTTCAGTGGTGCCCAGGGACAGGACAAGAGGGAACGGGCACAAACTTGAATATAAGAAGTTCCATCTAAACATGAGGAGGAACTTCTTTACTTTGAGGGTGGCAGAGCCCTGGAAGAGGCTGCCCAGGGAGGTGGTGGAGTCTCCTTCTCTGGAGACATTCAAACCTCGCCTGGACACATTCCTGTGGGACCTGCTCTGGGTGGACCTGCTTTGGCAGGGGGTTCGACTAGATGACCTCCAGAGGTCCCTTCCAACCCCATGTCATTCTGCGAATGACCAATTTTTCAAGCCTGTCCATGCAACAGCCCCATTAACACCACGGAAGAGAAGGTGAACGGGAGGATGTTTGTCCTCTCCGCGGAGCAATGGCAGGGGACGGGTGAGACGTGCATCCCTGGGCAGCTCTGTTTTCGAAAAGCAATTACTGGCAGAGAAGAACGGCAAATCCTGCATTCCTCAGCGAAGGAATCCGGATGATGTCACCTCCTGCCCGGTGGCAGGAGCGCTCCTGCCCGCCACGGGCAGCCCCTGCCTTCGCTACAAATATTTGCTTTGGCTTGTTTTCTGGAAGCTTCCCATTACAAGGAATAACAGCAGGATGGACTCTCCTACTGTAAGGCTTGTCTCTGCACCAGCACATCAACACGGGCCATAGGTTAATAGAAGGTCACACATACCAGCCAAAAATTCACTGCCAGGAGCAGAAATGGGGTTTTTTTGTTGTTGTTGTTTGTTTTAAATTTTTTTTTTTTTAAATCTGTGGTGCAGTGCGGTCTGAGAGATATCAGAGATCTCTTAAAATAGAAGGCTGCCTGCTCCAGCAAACCAGTTTCAACCAAATTTGCTCAATTTTCTAGTTTGTGTATCTAGACTGGAGGCATGTAGATGTGCCTATAACGCTGTGGCTTTTTCTCCCTCCCCTTCTGGTAGGGTACACCTAGTAGGATACGTAAAGCAAGTCAGGATCTTTCCTAATCAACTGCCCTTTTGCCTGAAAGGGGAGTCCCAGTAAACATTTCTAGGTAAGAGTTGCAGGGACATTGGGCAATTGTGGGGTGGAGGCAGGACCATGTGGAGCGTGGTGGCTTCTCCTCAAAAGGAAAAAGATCTCTCCTTGTCTCCTCCAGGACTGTTTTTAAGGTACACGGGTGGGATTTAGTTGCCTAAATTGGAGTGTTCAGTCCCCCTTGGAGCTGAGCTCAGTGTCCACCTGGTCTCTGCAGGCTGGTCTGGGACACGGCTCAGTTTCCAGCTCTTCTCTCTGCTCCTCTAAATCACACTACTACATGCTCTCAAGGAAGCAGGAGACCAGAAGCACACCCCGTCCCAGATGTGATATCCTCCTGCAACTCTTTCCTGCCAGTTTGCATGTTTAATTAGCCTTAAAAATACCCGTGCTGTGCAAAGGTGCTGTTGCACCACACTGTTCACCCACTTCTTAGCACCCATGATGCTGGAGGAGGAAAGGTGGACACAACCGGAGGGGCCAGGACCTGATCACAAAGTAGGTTTCCTACAGCAGATGGATAAATTGCTTCCTTATACTCCAAGATGACCCATTGCTGGCACCTGAAGAAGTTTCCTGCTCTCAGACCTTGACTGCAGGTCTGACAGAAGGACAGTCCTGTCCTTCAGCGGGAAATGTTAGAAGAGCAGGAGGGTGTGTTTTGTGAGATGCTTGTGAGGTCAGACTACTCCAAACCCCACAAACTGTTGATGGGATCTCACTAAAGTCCCTGATTTTATTAAAACATGAGTTGTAGCGCTGAGATCCTAGCAAAAGCGCAAAGGGAGGAGTGACGGGAGTGGAAACAAGCACCATTTTTAGCACCGGGATAAGGTATTGCCCCTGTATTTGAGTGCGTGGATGAGCTGGTTTGGGTTATAAAAAAAGCACATTTAAGCAATCGCTTTTGGAGGTTTCCCCAGTGATGCCTCTTGCATCTGCTGATCGCCTTGTCCTGCCAGGCCAGGGAGGCCGTGAGCATGGAGCTCCAGGCAGCAGGGTCTGGCTCTCTCTTTGCCAGATACGGCCTTCATTGGCGTAATGGCTACATCTGGGCTGATCCCCACCACGCTGATGGGTGAAAGGGTCTCTCCTTCCCCACGGGGACTGCAGGCTGCTGAGCCGGGCAGGAGACAGGCATTTTGCACAGCTGCTGGGCAGCCCAAGCCCTAAATCATAAGATCACAGAATGGTTTAGGTTGGAAGGGACCTTAAAGACCATCCAGTTCCAGCCCCACTGCCATGGGGAGGGACACCTCCCACCAGACCAGGTTGCTCCAAGCCCCATCCCGCCTGATCTTGAACCCCTCCAGGGATGCGGCAGCCACAGCTTCTCTGGGCAACCTGGGCCAGGCTCTCACCACCCTCCCAGCAAAGAATTTCTTCCTGAGATCTAATCTAAATCTCCCCTCTTTCAGCTTGAAGCCATTACCCCTCACCCCATCGCTACACGCCCTTGTGAAAATCAACCCTTCTTCAATTAGTGCAGGACTTTCATCAGCTCTCTGTTGTTTTTAAGCTCCGGCGATAAGAGGTTTCAGGGAATATTTCAAACCCTACATAAACTACAGCCGGCCAACATAAACACCATAAAAAAACACTCCCTATAAATCACGCAACAGGGTTCACCCTTACTAGAACTATTAAAATTTTCTGGAATGGCTAAAAAAGCGCCGTGGGCTGCCAGGAGGCTTCTGCGGCCACGAGATCTGGGGTGAGGGGGGAGAGAGGGAGAGACACGCAGCGCAAAAGCTTGCGAGAAAGCAGCTGCTGGGAGCGGAGCTTCCTCCCCGTCCTCCCACCTCGGGGGCTCCGGGCGAGCTCCGCTCAGGCGGGACTAAATAAATCAACTCCATGCCCACGCACGTCCTGGCCAGCGTGCAAAAACCTTGCACGTGTTCGCCGTGAGAGGCAGTTATTTCTCGCAGAAAGCCGCCCGCCTGCTCTTCCCCACTGCTCTTCTGGCCTCGTTTCATCCCTCTCCTCCTGTTTTCCAGGGCTTCCCTCTCCGCTCTGGCAGCTGGGAGTTAAGGTTGTCTTGCAAACCAGCTTTAGAAGCGCCCTGTGGACCCCCAGAGCTCACGCTGACCTTGAGGACTGAAGCAGGAGATCAAAACGCTCCCGGGTTTGCCACTGGAGCTTTCTCTGAAAGCTTTCTCTTTCTGCCTCGGTCAAACCCTACGGCAACCCGGAGAGCGGAGAAGGGGGAGGTCTGGAGCAGCCCCCATGCAGGGACCAGCCCCAGCTCTAGGCTCTTTGCCATGGGTCTCACCTGGCTGCAGCACGGCCCACATCAGCCCTGGGCAATCTCCCAGGCTGGGTCCAAAGGAGAAGACACAGCCATCCTCCACCTCTCCCAAAATCCTGGCAGCCTGCAATCCGTCTCACCACCCTGGGGACATCCAGGAGAGCTTTGCTCTCCTGCTGGAGCTCCTCACCTCTCTGCTCACATGGGGATACCAGGCAGGTCTCCATGCCCCGGCCAGAGCGGTGGGATGTCTCATGCTCCACCAACCCGGCATTCCCCACCAAATGCCATGTCCATCCTGTGCAAACCTCTGGGTCCATTCAACCAGGAGCTGAAGCTACGGCTGATCCCTTCCCTCCCATCTCGTCCCAGTCCTGCCACGTGAGAAATGCTTTATTCAGGGAGTTTGCTGCCCAAGAGCACCCACTTCCTACGAAGTCAAACCAAGCAAGCAACAAAGCCCCATTGAAAGGCCGCCTTCCTCCAGGTGCCTTTGGAGAAGTGGCTCCATGAGCCTCAAGCAGCTTCTCCCAACCTCCATATCACTGCTCTGGCAGCTGGAGCATCGCCCCAGCTGGCATCGCCAGCAGTCCCCTGTCACCGCCCCGGCAAAACTAATAGGTTCTGGCATCTTGGGTGACCCTAAACACCTCCATGTGGGCAACCAAAACCACCCCGGGGTGTCCCATATGCAGCCTGTGGAGACTGGGTGCTGGGGTCAGCACAGGGTCCTGGCCCTAATGGTCTCCCCTTTCCTGGGGACCCCAACCACAACCCCAGGAGAAGCCACGCTATCAAATGAGGTTCTTCTACAGCAGGGATTGCTTTGCAATGCCCGTGGCATCATCTTTTCTCCCTCCCCTCCCCTCCCCTTCTCCAGCATCGCTTCCTTTCTATTAGCTTGATCTGTTTTGACTTGAAACTCTCCAGAGCTGGGGCTGGCTGACGTCTTCCCCGGAGCCAGGAGGTGCTCCCAATCCCACCCATCACAAGAAGAGAGCAAAGGGCTGCTCTCTGCCGCAGAAAGCCCCCGGGGGACCTGGCAGCGCTTGCACAAGGCCACCAGGTCATCCAAACGCTGCCAGGGCGAGGAAGAGGAGGACCATGGGGTCTCTTGCATCACCATCACTAGAGAGCAGCTCCTCCCCAGGGCTGGGAGCAGAGAGATGGGCAGGGGGGAGGCAGGAGGGAAGGAAACGAGGATATTCATTTCTTAGCGCGCCGGGTTAACTATTTCTGTCTGGGCGCAGGGAGGAAAGGGCTGGGCAGAGCAGCGAGCGATGCCATTGTCCCCAGCAGGAAAAATAAAAGGATGATAAAAAAAAAAAACAAAAACCAAACCCAAACGTGTCTGAAGGAATTTGGCTCAGACTCAGGTTTGAACCGGCCTCAGGTTTCCAAAGCAGAGGTTTCCAGATGTGGCAGGGCATTCATCTGGGGTTGGATTAACTCCACATTGACCCAGAGGGTAAGGAGGAGAAAAGGTTTAAGCACCCAAAGATGCCCCAGGGCCGGGCAGGAGCTGGCAGCGATGCTGCAGCCCCGATGGGGGATGAGCCGTGTTTCTGGGCTGTTTTCCCGTGATTTTGTCCATTTACACCCTGCCAGCAGCCTGCTGGTGGGCCCACACGTGCCATCTGCGGCTCCCCGCCTTGCTGGCCTCCACCTCGCCTTTGAAAGGCGCTTTGCACAAAGCAAAGGCTTGTCAAGCTCTTGGCTGAGCACGTGTTTAAAAAGGGTATTAAAAGTTGCCGTCAGAAATAACAAAGCAAAGCAGAAATGCAGCCTGGGGAGATGCCGAGATCCCTCAGTCCTCGCTACATCAAAACGGGTCCCACCTCCATTGAAACGGGGATGCTGCATGTAAATTCACCCAGAAAATAGGGCCTCATGACCTCAACACCATCCTGGCCCCCCTGGAGCAGCTGGTGCCACCCTGTCACCCCCTGCTGGTGCTGGGTCCACCCCCTGTCGGAGGCCAGCTGGTGGTGGCATCTCCCAGGGGTGACGACTCGGGCCAAGGCTGTTGAGTGTCATTAATGATCAGGGTGATGGGAGCAAGTCTGGGGTCAGTCCCAGTTGGGGAGAGGAATGGACAGGTGGGGTGGGACAGTGCTGCTGTGTTGGGGGACCTCAGGAGGCTAGAGAAACAGGCTGATGGGGCACAGGTGAAGCTCAACAGCAGCAGAATGGTGGCCCTGGACTCAAAGCGAGGACTGCTTGATCCTCTCTGTTCCACCCTTAGAAGACCACAGTTGGATACTGTGTCCAGTTTGGGGCTCCCCAGTGCAAGAAGGGTACTGGGGTGAGTCCTACAGAGGCTTCCAAAATGGTCATGGGCTGGAGAACGGGATGTGCAAGCAGAGGCTGAGGGAGCTGGGTCTGATCAGGCTGGAGAAGGGAAAGGGAAGGTCTAACGGGTGCGTGCAGCTGCCCTATGGGATGTTACAGAGAAGGTGGTCCAGATGCTTCTCAAAAGCGTGCAATCAGAAGCCAAGCTGCAGCCAGAAAAATTTCAACTGGATATGAAATAAAAACATCTCCATGACAAACACTGGCAGAGCAAGCTGCTGGGATCTCCACCCTCGGAGATAACTCGACCAGACAGGGCCCTGGGCAGCTTCATCCAACATCAAACTTGGCCCTGCTCCATGACCTCCCGAGGTACCTTTAGCATCTGGTGTCCTGCAGTTGCACAACTCCCCCTCGAGACTCCCATCATTCCCACCTTGCTCAACATCTCCTGCACCTCCGCACCCACCAGTGGCCAGGAGAAGTTGGCCTCCTCCCCAGGAGACTGCTCTGTCCCCAGGGTGAGTAAAGACAGACTGTAGGGGAGGGTGTGAAGGTCTCGGAGGAGCTCTTCTGAGACCTTATGGGATGTGAACGGACCCTGTATAGAGCCACTTCATGCCCTAGGGACAGCCCAGGCCACCTGGCAGGCAGCCCCAGGGTCCCTACCTTCTAGAAAGGCAGCCAGAGAGCTGGTGGGCCACCGCACAGCACCAAAAAATGCCACCAGGCCCCTCTGCAGAAGCAAGGAGCTAAACCAATTCCTCTAGAAAAGGTAGAAGTGAAGAAGTTATAAGTTAGGAGTGAAATAGCAATTTACCCCCCATGCCTTAATTAATTTATAGGTCAGGACTCCTCATGTTCTATCCATTTCCCCTGCCCCCTACTGCTACAGCCCCAGGTGGCACTGGTGGCACGGCAGCAACCCTACATAAACTCCTTTATTTTCTCTTTTCCTGGCAGCAGGGAGCAGAAACCTTTCTCCATGGCCAGGCACCGAGATCTCCAAGCAGTGGACTGGGTCAAAGGGAGCTGCGCAGCCTTAAAAATGACCCTTGCGCTGGTTGGATGGACCTCGAGTGGAAGAGCTCCAAACAAGCCATAAATTACGGGAGAGGAGAGTCCTCCGCGGCGCTGGGACCTGCAGGAATACGGTGCGTGCCGTATTCCAGTGTCCACCTCCGCAGTGCGTTACAGGGGAAGGAGGGGTTTCCTTATTACACACACCGAAAAAAAAATATCTTCTGGTATTTTGGTCTTGGACAACAGCCAAGGATTGTCTCAGAAATAGCTCCCGTAGCTTGCAGGAGGACAAGGCGCAGATTCCCCATCCGTGATACATCCCTTTCCCCCCGCCCCGTTCCCAGCCACCCGTGACTCACTCCAGCTGGGCTCCATTGGATTTCTTTCCTCCAAACTTTGAAGGAGGCTTTGGAACAGAGGACGGGTTGCCCTCCTGTGGCATTTCAAGGTAATTTTGGTGCAAGGAGAAGGTGCCTGAGGCTTCCTAAGACTCAAGGGACAATTTGTTCGCTCACCCCCTGCCAAGAGACAACACGGCTTCTCCCATTAAACACAACTTGAATAAATGTATTAAGCCAAGCTCCTGCGCTTTGCTCCTGAAAAAGGGCATTTTGGAATGGGAGGAGATTGAACCCCCAGGGTGTGCGAGAGAAATCCCTCCCATGCACAGGGCACAGCATGGCCCAGGAATGCTCGGGAGGTCCTTCTAGCCCTGCTCTCAGGGCATCCCTCTGGACACCCGCTGGTTGCAACCAAGTTTTCTACCACCGTACCAGCAACCTGGAGGCAGGAGGGATGTAGCTAAGGGTCACCCATCAACCACAAGGAAGTCCTTAAGGTTTTAGAGAGGATGGAACTGATAAAGCCTGTGGAAACCTCTACATGAGATTCATCTAAGGACCTAGAGGTGTTGGTGGGGGATGAAAGTTGGAGAAGGAGATCCCACCCCAGAGGAGCACCCTGTGGTTTTGGTAGCCAACAGGAGAGTTTTCTCTCAAGGGGGACTGGTTGGCCAAGAAGATGAGGCCACTGAGGAGGAAGTTCAGCTCCTGCTGGTGGTGATGCTGCTGAGCCACTGCCTGCCCTGTGCCTCAGTTTCCCCAGCTGCGCAGGACAGAAGACACCCTTTGTGAGGGGCTTTGAGATGCGAGGATGAAAAGTGTGCTCACGCCCTCGGATATTATTTAAAAAACAATACAAAGGCACCTTACAGAGAACATAAACTTATCAATGGACCTTTTGTCCATGGGGTTAGAGACACCAGCTGCAAACCCGCATCCGCATCGGGGCGAGCTCCTACGGGTGCTGGTCTCTGCCTGGTCTTTAAAGCCCAGCTCACGATACACGAGTGTGTACCACCTAAGCTGATGCTCCAAAAGCAGGCTGCGGACCCCAAAATGTGCCGTTCGAGCAGAAGTCTTAGAAACATAACCCAAGGGACCAAGGGCAGGACCAGGAGACGCCGAAGCACCTTCCTCTCCCCAACCTCTGGTGGCCGGAGATGGGGAGGAGGTTCAGGTGGGAAGGGGACCGGAGCACCTAAGGGTTTCCCATCAGGAAAAAGCTAAACCACCGACGGTTTCATCCCAAATTCCCTGGAGGTGGATGTGCACTGCCCGGCGCCACGGGGGGCGATTTATGCCGCCAAAGCGCGCCCCAAACTGACGCCAAATAGGGATGTTCTGCCTCTTACCCCCGGCAGGAAAGGCAATACTCCAGCTTTAGGTCGCAGCAAACACGTTCCCCACCCCGAGCGGTGGGGGGAAAAAAGGCAGAAAAAGAAGAGCAGGGGAGAGCGGGGTGGGAGCAGAGGGAGGAGGGGGGTCTGCAAAGTGCCGGCAATCATCCAAGCTAAACCACCCAGCAAAACATCAAAATAAAGCAGAGGGGAGGGGGGGG
>VXAK01011038.1:76836-101162 GCA_013399435.1 Arenaria interpres
GGGGGGGGGGTATAGCTGGGAGCATCACCCCTCCCTGTGGATAACAGCTGGAAGGGAAAACAGCTGGAAGGGGACAGAGAGGACTTTTTCTCCCTCCTCCAGCCCTTCCTGCTGTCAGCCAGAGGGTTTTGCCCCCCATGCAGGGCTCCGGTGGAGGAAACGGGGGGGTGTGATGTTGCCCCCCTGCTCGAAGGCGACAAGCGGGGATTAAATAATTGCCACCGTCCGGAGGCTGCGACCTTTGGGGCGTCGTTATCTGTTCCTTCGCCTTGCCAGCTCGCATGATTTTATGGATGATCTCACAATAATTGATGTTTTCCTTAAAGGCCCCGTGCTGTGAGGCGAGACGGGGCTTCCAGGGGTCCAAATCAGCAAGGTTTTGCTCGCTGCAATTAAAGAACCCCCCCCTCTCCCCACAAAAAACTTCGCAACCCCAGCACAAAGATGGCTCTGAGCCTTTAAAATCTGGTGGTTCTTCAACCTCCTGATCACACAGGGACCCGGCGCACATCCCTCAGCGTTTCTTCGAGTAGCACCCGCCATGCGAGACTCCTCAAAATAACTTGTTTTTCCCAGTTTTAAGAGAGAAGGGATGTCCTCGCTCCCCGGCACAGCTGGGATGGGGCAGCCAAGTTTTCACCCTCTGATTTTCCTTTTTCAAGTGTGTTCCTCCTTCTCTCCAGCTGCTTTAGGGGAGGAATGAGCTGGGAAACAGCCTGGCTGACTGCGCAGGGAAGGGGGGGATGTGTTCCCAGAAGGGGTTTTCAAGAGGCCACCAGCTCGTAGGATGCTCCGGGGATGGAGGAGGTTGGATGGAGAAAGGGAGGCATCGCCGCAACGCTTGCTCCTGCAGCTGCTGCCGCCCTTGACACGGTCAAAAAGCCAAACCTTCGGCCCAGATTTGAGCTTTTCTCAAAGACATTTTGGGTGAGGAAAACACTCTCACCAGAAACCGTTCAGGGAAACGCTTTTCTAGGCACCCGGCTTGAAAACACCCTTAAAATATGCTTCTAAAAATAAAAAAAATATCTCAGCCTCGCTGTGTTTCGGACCCGGAGCGAAGGCTCCTTCAGCCTCGTTTAGAAGAGTTCCGAGCAAAACCCTGGATCCAAATTTTAAGGGACTGCCCAGACCCCGACTGGAGTTGGGTTTCTGTAGCTCAAGGACGTATCTAATACAAACCATTTTACAGGCGTAAAAAGACGACGATTTTCATGGCTCACGATGTTGACTTATATATATTATATATGCGATATATAAAATATATACTATATACAATACATACAATCGATAAAATATATTATGAGGATCAATGAAAGAGCCATTTGCCCCCCGCCAGACTGAGGAACAGAGCATCCTTTTGTCCCCAAATCCCCATTTTCTCCCCACCAGTGTCATGTCTGGCTAAGGAGGCCACACGGCGAGTCTTACCTCTCGCAGCCAGGAAAAAATCGGTGCGTCTGAGCTGCGGGTCCTCACCGCATAACCGGAGACCTTCGGGGGGGAAGGCCCTGCTGCACGACCGACCGCAGCCCCTGCAACAAAGCCAAGGAGGAGGCGATTATTCCCGAGCATCTCTCTGCCAGGCACAATACGGCAGCGTTTCAGCGCCCACGCTCAATGCTGTCATTGTCCCCTCCGGAGCTGTGGTTCCTGCGTGCGGTGGCACAGGGTGAAGATTCTGCTCCTCTGCAAGCTCCCGAAGGCTTCACAGAGTCATGGTTTGGGTTGGAAGGACCTTAAAGATCATCCAGTCCCATCTCCCTGCCACGGGCAGGGGCACCTCCCACCAGACCAGGTTGCTCCAAGCCCCCTCCAACCTGGCCTTGAACACCTCCAGGGATGGGGCAGCCACAGCTTCTCTGGGCAACCCTGGCCAGGCTCTCACCACCCTCACACCAAAGAATTTCTTCCTAATATCTAATCTAAATCTCCCCTCTTTCCGTTTAAAACCATTACCCCTCGTCCTATGGCTCCACTCCCTGATCAAGAGTCCCTCCCCATCTCTCCTCTAGGCCCCCCGTAGGGACTGGAAGGAGCTCTAAGGTCTCCCTGGAGCCTTCTCTTCTCCAGGCTGAACAACCCCAACTCTCTCAGCCTGTCCTCATAGGAGAGGTGCTCCAGCCCTCTGATCATCTTTGTAGCCCACTGGAGAAGACCGGGAGACTTCTACTCCCTCCTAGGGCAGGTTGGACGGGAATTTGAGCAACCCGGTCCAGTAGGAGGTGTCCCTTCCTATGCCAGGAGGGGTGGGATTAGATGATCTTCAAGGTCCCTTCCAACCCAAACCATTCTATGATCCCGTGATAAGAGATCTAGGGACAGGGGAGAGCTCAGTTTTGCCTTGCCAACACCGTTACACTGTTGGCTGATGAGATGTTCCTACAAGAGAGGAAGGAAACGGGATCTTAGATAAAATACATCAAGGGTGGAGAGGTGATGGGAATATTGGTTTGAGAATGGACCTTAACAGTTCACTGATAAAACAGAAGGGATGCTCTGGGTGGTATTTGGTAGGGATCCTTCCGGAGACTTTGCATTTGGATGCTGTATCCAGTGGAGGAGCACACTGAGGAGCTGGAGAGAATGCGGTGGTGGCCACCAAGATGGTCAGGGCTGGACGATGGGACGCATGAGGAGAGCAGGGGAGACCTTATTGATAAATGCAACTATTAAGCGAGAAGGTGGAGAGAAAAAACAGAGCCAAACTCTTCTCAGAGGCACCCAGGGACCAGAGAGGCAGCAAGTTTCCTGCAGCCAAGATGACATGAAGGAAGATCCTGCCTGTCTTGGAGGAGCTGCTGCAAGAAGATGGGTGGAATTCCTTCTCTATGACCACAGTGGATAAGACAAGGACAATCAGGATGGATTTCAGCAATAAAAACAGCAAAGAGCCCAGATATTCTACCCACAGCAGTGCCATCTGCTTTCTTTATGCTTCTGGTGTCTCCTGGACCAGCAAAAGCAGGTCCTGGAGCTGAAAGAGTGAAACCACAGCGTGATGGCCCCAAGGAGCAGCAGCACCCGTGCTTTGAGGGCAGATAGGGTGAAAAAAAAACCTGTGGTGCCTTCAAGAACTTTTATGTAAAAGGAAATTAAATGTGGGAAAGCTGCCGTGGTGGAGCTGGGCTGCTCCCCGGGGATGGTGGCAGGGGCAGGGCGCGCAGGCAGCGCTTGGGAGCTCTGGGGCCAGGAGGAGGGAGCAGAAGGGACCCAGGTTGGAAGCCAGGAGGATGTCGGTGTTGGCCGAGATGACTGTCGGCATTATGGCTTGCTGGCCTCCGCAGGTCAAGCTACCGTAATAATTAGCAATCAGATACCGAATCGATGGACCATGTGAGATCATCCTCCTCGCTCAGGGGAACGGCCTGATGAGCTCTCTCACCCCACAGATGCCGGCCGTGCCCCCACCCCAGGGAGGGTGATTACCCCAGCAGTGTGGGCAGGGACACCAGTGTCCTCTCTCCACCTGGATCGGGGTGTGGGTTTCTCTCTCTGGTCCACGCCGCCGTGTCCGGGAGGCATCCGTGGGACCACCGTCCCAAGTGAGGACGTGGCTCCAGTGTCATAGAATCATAAAATGGTTCAGGTTGGAAGGGACCTTAAAGATCATAGAGTTCCAACCCCCCTGCCCTGGGCAGGGACACCTCCCACCAGACCAGGTTGCTCCAAGCCCCCTCCAGCCTGGCCTTGAACCCCTCCAGGGATGGGGCAGCCACAGCTTCTCTGGGCAACCTGTTCCTGCATCTTGTGCTTCCAACCACAAAAAATCGTTAAGCCTCCCTTTTTTTCTCCTCCTACACCCAGTATATCCATGGCAGCACGTGGCTGGTTGTGACGGGGGGAACCGGAGCATCGCGCTTTGCTTTTTGGAGAGTTTTTCCAGTAGGGCTCCATCCCCCCACCACCTCCATGCTGGTTTTGCACCAGGGAGCCAGGAACACCCCTGGGGCTGGATGCCCACCACGTAGGAGCTTTGCTTTCCATCAGCAAGTCTCACTTGAGAGCAAACAGGAGAAGAAACCCCCGGTGCCTGGAGGGAATATCTGCAATATTAATGCTGGACTGAGGACTTGCCCACCCTGGGGTGGATGGCAGGGGGACAGCCACCTGGTGGTCCTGGTTCTCAAGGGGTTCTCCTCCCCACAAGGGTTCACTAAAATAATCCCCTCCGCAGGGGACTGAAATAAAATGTATTAATTCTTCAAGCTCAACCTGGGCACCAGTAATTTTGCCTTTTCTGCTTCCCTTCTTTTTCTCCCCCTCCTCGCCTCTCTGCCAGCCGGGACGGGGGAAGGAAAATCCGGGAAAACATCCTGTTCCTCCCCCTCCTTTCGTGCCAGGGCAGAGAGAGAGAAATCAGGCGTCGTGGGGGGGTGTGTGTGTGTGTATCCCCGATTCCACAAGCGTCCGGTTGTACCAGTTGCCGCCGCGCACAATCTGAATTGCAGATGGCTTCTGGCTATTTACGGGGTTGGAGCCACGTCCCGGGCAAGCGGAGTCACAGCTGCTTGTGATCGGAAAAAGCCAAGCCTGTACTGGATTCCTCATATATTTTTTTTGCCCGTTTTTGGAGCCGGGGAGCAGGGTTGAGCTTGAGAAAAAGGGGAGCGTGGTGTTGACGCCGGGGTTTCGCCCCGGGCGGTGCTCCTTGGGGGTGCGTGCCATCCGGAGCCGGTCGGGGGGTTTATGGATCGGCGTCCCGCGCTCTCCAGGGATGACACAGTTGCACATCCAAGTCGATGAGGCTGACCCAAATAAAGCACCCAGTAAAACCAGGCACGTCCCAGCTCCCGGTGTGGCTGCCAGGGCGGCTCTTACCCTCACGGAGCTGATGGAGCTGAGTCGGGATGTGTCCTACAAGCGTCACGTACCGACGGGATGCTCCCCAACACCCTGCACTAGAGGGAAAACTCCCTTCTCCCCACGAATTCCCTTCCAGCAGCAGAACAGTCAGGAAAAACAAGCCTTGGAGGAGCAATGTCTCAGCTGAGGGGTGCCGGTTTGGACCGGAGCGGGTCCCACCAGGGTCAATTAGCCCCAGGGAGGAGGGGTTAATTAATTGGGACCTACCTGTTGTCGGCGGCGTCGGTGGTGCTGGCGGGTGTCTCAGCGCAAGGCAGCAGCAGGTGGCACCTGGTGGTCACCTCGTTGTCCTGTGGGAGAGCACAAAAAGGGCATCAGCATCCCCTGGGCAGGGACGACATCGCCCGGGAAAAGACCAATCTCAGCTGCAGCTCCCTAAAAAACCCAAAAAAACAATCCCACGCTCCGGCATGGCTGGATTCCTCTGCCGGGGAGGGGAAAGCCATCCCCAGCCCACCTCCCCCTCCTGCTCCTGTGGACACCTTCCTCATCCTCTCCAGCCCAAAGTCAGCCGGATTGTGGGACACAAGAGGATTTCGCTGGGTTGGGAAACACCAGCAGGTCTCACCCCACGGCTCCTGCCGCGGAGGAGTGACCCCAGGGAGAGGGATGCCACCCCAAACTCCCCGCAGCGGGTCTCTGGGCTGCTGTTTGAGGCCATGCAGGGGAGGATGGACATAGCAGACACTGGATGTAGCAGAAAATTGAGTTTTTTGCCAGAAAAGCTGATAATCGGTGGCCTCAGACCCTTTGGCCCGCCAGGGCCAGGCAGCACCCACCCCATTTATGATTCCATGTGCTGAACAAACTCTCTGCAAGGCCCCAAAACACACGCCAGGAGCCCAGGCTGGCTTGCAATACGGGGTTTTTTTTTCCTCCCCTCGATAACCACTTCTGACAGCACCGTAGCCACAGCCCTACCCATCGCACGCCGTCGTCCCCCTGAGCCCGTCCCATCACACCTTCCCGAAATCCCATCACACCCGGGATGCCAAATCCCAGCGCTCACCATCGGAAGCTCGCACACGGACCATCAAGCAAGAAAACCACAGTTATTCCTATTATTTCCCCCACCCCGGCCGCCTCGTTGCTTATTTTATATGCTGGATGCCCAGTTATTTCCCAGGCCGGCTCTGCCCCGTGGTGCCCTTTCACAATCGCACGGAGGGAAGGTCGAAAATCGGGGCTGCCTCCAAAAGCATGGAGATGCCAAGAAAAGCCACGGCAAGGACGAGTCCCTGGACCGTGGGATCATTGGGAAGGCGGGGGAGGGAGAAGGGACACCGCGATGCTGGAAGGAGCCATGGATGGATGAGCTTGGGGCTATTTTTGGCTGCTTGAAATTATCTTGGGAGTGTGGCTCCAGCCTTTCTGGGCTTCCCCAAGGACGATTTGGGCTCTCCCCCAGGAGGATTTGGGCACTGGCTTCGGGGACTGCCAGCCCTGGGGCATCCCTGCACGATGTCCTTCCCTCCTCGGTGCCGTTGGGTCACGGCAGAGGTCACCTCTGCATCTAAAGCCACCAACCCCACGTTCACCCCTTGGAGGGGTTATTTCCTATTGCCAAAGACCTTGGACGGGCAGGAGGGTGGAAAAAATGATCAACGCCTGCCTCAAAAGCAATCTGTCAGCCCGGATTCAGCAAAAAACCACAGGAGTAAGAGCGCAAAGCAATTCTTTGCAGCCAAGTATTACGGGGATTTACAATTTTTTTGGGCATCAGCTGCAAAATACACCCCAACCTCAGCCAGGGAGAGCCCCCAGGGCAGGTTTTATCCCAGATATTCTGGAACAGTGAATATATATAAAACCTCACCCTTTTTCTGACATTTCTGCCAGCATTTCGCCTGGGTGTATCCCGAGACGGGGTGACCGACATCTCAGCCGGAGTCACAGCCATGCTCGGGGGGAGAAATTCATCCCCGTGGTCCCACGGGGGCCAGGTGAGGAGGTTTTTAACGGCTGTTGGGACAGCTAAATAAAACCCACACTTGGCAGCCTCAGCTTCCCCCTCATCCTTCACCTCACCCACCTTCACCCCAAAATGCTCCAAACCTGTTGGGGTTCAACACCTTCCTGCCTGGAAGATCTCCCAGGTGGGAAACAGGGTCCCCCCGGACCAGCAGCTTTAATCATAGATAATCATAGACACCCCCCTCCCCAGCAGCGAGACCCCTGTGCCCTCATTTGGACCCCTCAAATCTCACCCCCAGCCCCAAATTTGAGGTTGTGTAGGACCTTTGAGGTTGTGTAGGACCCCAAATGTGGTGGCCACGGCAACCGCGATGCTCGGCGTGGTCCTTGCCTGCCCCGGGGACGGCTGCATCCCCAAGGAGCCGGTACTGAAAAAACATAGATCCAGGAAGGGTTTTTACATTTGCAAATGCAATTGATAAAAACAGACGTCCCGCTTCCGAGGAGGCAGAAATTAAACCCGCTTCACCGGGTGCCTTCGCCCACCCCCTTGTGAGACCCCCTTGTGTGGCGCAGCCCCTCCGAGACACCCAGCAGGGAGAGGGGGGCACGGCTGAGAGCCCCCGAAAACCACTCGCCGGAGACGCTCGGAAGCCACATCATCCCCTCGGTGACCAGCCCGGCTCCCACAGCCCGCTCCCGCTGCCACCCATCGCCCTCCCCAGGGCCACCCCCGTCACCTCGAATTAGCGCCGGGGCATCCAGGCGTTGGCCGTTTCCATCGCAGCCGCTAAAAGCAGGTCACCCCGTACGAGGTGGGGGGTTATTTAGGGCTTCCCCCGCTCTGTTATCACCAGGGAAGGGGGACACGAGGGATCTAAGTGACTTTTTTTAACCCCCAACCCCATTTTCCGAGCTCCGGTGCCCTAGGGCTGAAGCATCATCATCCCTTCCCGTTGTTGTTCCCGGGTACCACTCACCTCTCCCGCGGGGACACCCGAAGTCTGGGCCGGGGGCTGGCAGCTGTGGGGCTCTGGGGGAGGCAGCAGGAGGGCAGAGCAGGCAGCGGCCGGGCATTTCCATCTGGTGACAGCGCCGCAGGTCCCAGGGGGTGGCCGGAGCCCACCGGACTGAGGCCAGTGCCGTGGTGGTGGCCCGTGTCCTGCACCTCGGCGCGTACGGCCGCCCCTCGCGCTTTCCCCGCTGTCATTTCTGCCATCTAGAGGGGACGCGTCCCCACTGCAAACGCGTCCCTCGAAACCGAACGAAACCCCACGATTCAGAGAAAAAAAAAACAACCAAACCAACCCCATCCCAGTCCATCGCTGGCCGCCGAAGAGCCCGGTCGTGGCGATTCACACCAGCGGGACGGGGAAAGCCACACGCTGAGACCCTACGACCCCCAGGAAAAAAAAGATGTTGGGGAGGATCTTCCTGCTCGTTTAACCAAAGTTAGAACTTCGCGACACGGAACTCCTGACAACAGAGAGGATTTCAGAGTCTAACCGAGGAAAGGGAGATTTAAAACTGGCCAAGATGAGGTAAACGATCAAAAATAAGCATCAAATCGTCTTTCTGAACGCGAGGTACTCAAAGGGCCACCCAAGGTCTGGTTCTGCTTATTGGTGTCCCCAGCGTGGAGGACAGAGCTTGGTAGATGAGGTGTGACCTGGATCGAGGGGGACGGCAAGGGTGCTGGAGCAGAGCAACTGGGTGAACTGGGGAGATGGGAGAAGGAGAGGATGAACGCCGAGAGTTGAGTTTAATTGACAAGCCTGCCCTCGGTGAGACGTGGTTTTGGGGGAGAAAACATCCCAGCCCGGCACCGTGCGGTCCAGCCGCTGGTGGTCTGCATGATGTCAGCTTGAGCCATCTCAAGCTGGAGACCAGTCTGAGGGACAGGGGGCAGATCCAATGGATCACGGAACCAAAGAATTGTCCAGGTCCGAAGAGACCTTTCAGATCATCGAGTCCAACTATCAACCTAACACTGACAAAACCATCACCAAACCGTGTCCCTCAGCACCACGTCTGCCCGGCTTTTAAATCCCTCCAGGGATGATGACTCCACCACTTCCCTGGGCAGCTTCTTCCAGGGCTCCCTTTCCACAAAGAAATTTTTCCTAAAAATCCATCCTAAACCTTTCCTGGGGCGACTTGAGGCCATTTCCTCTTATCCCATTGTCTGTTACTTGGGAGAAGAGACTGACCCCCACCTCTCTACAACTCCCTGAAAGGAGGGTGTGGAGAGCAAGAAGATGTCCCCTCAGCTTCTTTTTCTCCAGGCTGAACACCCCCAGCTCCCTCAGTCGCTCCTCACAAGACTTGTGCTCCAGACCCCTCACCACTGAGGATCCTTCCTAGGAAAAGGGATTTATCGTTGCCCTCAGGCACGTCACCCTAAAAGGCTGCGCAGCTTGGAAAAGAAATCATTTCTCCTCCAGCTTGCAGGTGCAAGAGCATCTAAAAATCTACCTGCACCTAAACTCAAGTGGAACAGGAGAAACACATGAATTACAAGATCGGTGGCAGAGAGGAGGAGAAGCTCGCAGTACTTTTCCCCCCAGAAAAAAAGGTGTGTGTATATATATATATATGTATATGATATAGATCATATCCTGTAACCATTCCCTTCTCCTCTCGGCCTATTAAACACACACAGTCACCAGGAGCGCGGTCAGAGCGGCCGAGCCGATGTGCTGCTCTGCCACCACCACACAACCCAACACCACAGAGGGTGAGGGTGGCAACCACAGACCATCAGAAACACCAGGAGGAACCGTAGCCAGATCCGTAAAAGGAAGCAGGAAGCAAAGGGAACAGCAAGATGCCAGAAAAGATGGGAGCTCCTCCACCCGCAGGTGGAAATGGGGGTCACATCCATCTAAATACATCTAAATTTATGGAGTGGCATTAGGTGGGACAACATAGACCTCCACAAATATTGCTGTGGGATCCTAAACCACGTGCTGGGGACACAGTTGGCCAGACGTTCTCCTCCAAAACAGCCCTGCCCCGCAACGGGGGACGCCGTGCAATCGCTTCCAAAGCATCCGCTGCCGGATACAAAGCTGGGAGAGCCCTCAGCGAACAGAAAACACAAGCCTGACGGGGTTTCCTTTTCTTTCCTTTTTAATAGAAACGTCCTAAAGTAACTGGGGAGGAGGAAAGGCCTAAGGGGAATGTCTCTCGGAATGAAATGGTGTGACGCGCTTCGGGAATGATGTGCAAAGTTTAAACCCTCAAGCAGGCTCAGCTCAGGACTTCCTGGATTCTTGCGTCTTCTTGATTTCCTGCAAGGAGATCGGGGGGGGGGGAAAAAAAAAAAACACAAAAACAAAAAACAAACAACTGAGCATCTGCCACTTTTTAGGAACAACTTATAGTTTCACAGCTCTGGAGACCAGGAGCGATCATCTCCTCAGCCCAGCTCCACAGCATCACAGGACCAAGGCCAGAGTTTACGCAAGGACAAGGCAAGGTCTGATTTAGAGGCTCTTCAAAAATCCTGCTCCCCTTCCATTCTGCCCCAGGGATGACCTCTGTTTATTTTGCCCCTCACCCAGCATCGTGCTGAATCCGTTTCCCACCCTTCCCACTGATTCACCATCACTCACACGCGATCTGTGCTCAGCTATGTCCCTCAGAAGCTCAAAATAGATCAAGTGTGGGCAGGAGGACTGTCACCTGCCAAGCCTAGAGGTCCCACCTGCCCAGGAAGCGAGGCAGAAAAGCCCCGGAGGACTCACCTCCAGGAGTATCTCCTTCAATTCGGAATAGGCTTTTTCTAAATCATCATTAATAATGACCAAGTCGAAGAGCCCGGGCTCTTTACCTGCAGAAGATGAGGACAGAGGAGTTAAAGGAGAACGTGTTCCTTCCCTGTGTCACCTCTCGTGTGCATCCCAAGTTCCTGTAGCATTTTAATGTTATTATTTCAGCCACCCCTAATGCATTTCTCTGCCACCACCCACAAGGATCTGCAGTGGGGAACGATGCAGTTTGGTGCTTAGATCAAACTCGGCTGAATGTCCAAGCCCCACCAGCGTTCCCTGGAGAACACGAGTCCGACGCTGGTGCAGAAAAACAGCTCCTGAATCCCCACCGCGTCCCCTCTCCCCGGGCACAGGGACTTACTCAGTTCCAAATCTACGCGGGCTGCAGTCAGACGCTTCAGTAAACTTTCTTCTGTCTCCGTCTTTCGGTCACGTAGTCTTTTTTCCTAAACCCAACGACAAGCACGTTAAAGAAACGCGTGTTCCCGATGCTACAGGCAGAAACCAACCCCCACCCCACAAGCCGGTGCTCTTTGCCATTTCCCACTGCCAGCGACCACGGGCACATGAAATAACACCCTGCAGAGGGTGAGGGGCTTCACTGCCAGCCCAGAGCAAACCAGTGGCCAACTGGGTTTGAGCTCCAGATCTCCGACCCAGAGCTCAGGTTCCCAGGCTCTTTTCCCTCCCCTCGTAGGCTGCAGAGAACCAACCTCCCTTGGTTGAATTTTAATTGCTGGAGGCAAGCTTCAGCACCAAGAAAATCTCCTTTTTTCCCCCCAGTGTCAAGCACAACTAACGCATTTAAAGGCTGGCCACGCTGCAATGGAGTCTCTAACCCAACGCTGGCAAACACATCAAGGTGTGGAATCCGTACAGGAAGAGGGACTCTCTTTTTTGAGAGCACAGGAAGATTCATCCCTGGAAGCCAGAGGTTGGGGAGCTGGACTGGGCAGAGGCAACAGTGTGCTCAGAAATGTCCTCCCCACCTCTCCTATGGCCCTTAAAAAAACGTACAGATGAACCAAGGAGGGGGGGAAACCCCCCCATCGCTTCAGAGCAAGACGCTGATTACCTCTAACTGCCTAACGGCAAAGGAAGGCGGTCGCTCACCAAGATGTCTATGGATGGAGGCTGCACGGAGATGTAGATGGGGTTCAGGTCTGTCCTCTTGATGTTCTTCACGCCCTGAATGTCAATGTCGAGGACGCAGATCTGGTTCTGGGCCTGGACAGCCTGCACCGCACCTTTACTGGGGAGAGAGCAAAGAGGAAAGGGGTCAGAACATCCAGCCATAGCAGTGGGGGTTTGGGGTGCCCCCCTCCAGCAGCAGGTCTTCACCTCACAGGGCTCCTCTGTGCCCAAATTGTGGCAGGAGAGAAGAGAGAGCCGGCGAGAGCCCAGATCTGAGCACCATCAACAACAAACCCACGAAAAAGCTCCAAAATGGCATGGTTTGCCTCGTGAAAGCCACAGGCTCCATCTGGTACCACCAGGTACCAACAAATTCCTGCTACAACCAACCTACAAAGAGCCCGCAGCTCTCAGAGCCCCGAGACAGAGACCCAGATGCCTCCACTCTGATTTCAGCCTCTTATTTTAGGCAGCTTCAAAGAAGTTCTGGTTTCTGTGGGCAGGACTCAGTGCTATCCCACAGACAGGGCCCTTTCAGGGCTCTTAAATTAAGCAATTAATTTTTAGTTATTCATTATTATTAACTGATGAGATTCAGGGAGCAGAAAGGACTGGCGAAAATATCAACTATTCTGATAAGCACGAGGGACTCTCTCCATTTTATCACACATTTCATTAGGAACACCCTCAGGCACCTGCCTGTAGAGGAAACATAGGCTTGGAGAGTTTCTATATTTATTTTGTTTGCAAACTGGTCTTTGTTGCTGAGATGGTTTGGAGGGTTTGGCCTCCCACCCTGCATGACCCCCACCACAGGCAGAACCGATACGCAGAGGGGACCAAAGATGAAAGTGAGGGAGAAAAGTAACTCAGAAACAAACTCAGGCATGTCGTTTGATTTCACAGAATCACAGAATGGTTTGGGTTGGAAGGGACCTTAAAAGATCCCAGTTCCAACCCCCTGCCCTGGGCAGGGACACCTCCCACCAGACCAGGTTGCTCCAAGCCCCCTCCAACCTGCCCTTGAACCCCTCCAGGGATGGGGCAGCCACAGCTTCTCTGGGCAACCTGGGACAGGGTCTCGCCACTCTCACACCAAAGAAGTTCTTCCCCACATCTCATCTCAATCTCCCCTCTTTCAGTGTCAAACCCTTCCCCCTCATCCTATCACTCCCCTTCCTGATCAAGAGTCCCTCCCCAGCTTTCCTGGAGCCCCTTTAGGGACTGGAAGGGGCTCTAAGGTCTCCCCAGAGCCTTCTCTTCTCCAGGCTGAGCCCCCCAACTCTCTCAGCCTGTCCTCGCTGCAGAGTTGCTCCACCCCCCCAATCATCTTCGTGGGCCTACTTTGGATACTCTGGTTTAAGTATCAAATTCCTGCAAATTTCAAGGAAATGGGCTGAGGAGAGACGTCTCCTCAGCACCCACCCCGAAGAAAAGGCACCAAAAATCAACTCCAGGCATCAGAAAGCAGCCGTCTCCTCCAGGTTGCAGCCGGCTGGATTATGCAGGACACACGTGGAGGAAGGAAGGAAGCCTGTCCCACACAGGATGAAACCAGGGATTAAGGAGCTTGAACTCAGTTTCTCCTTGGTGCTGGGTATTTGGAAGACAAGCCGTCAGGTTTCGCTTCTCTTGCCAAACCAGTGACGCTGGAAACATCCAGGCCAGGGCAGGGGATTAAGCTTCTCCATCAGGCTCGGAGGGAGCGTGGTCAGACCCCCAGGAGGCTGCCCTTAGCTGCGGTGACAGCAGTGACGTCTGCGCGTCACGGTAAACCAGCTGCGTTACTGAAACGCAAAAATCACCAACCCTTCCCTGAGAGCTGTACAACTCCAGACCGGGGGCCTTTTGTTGGCACCCCCCATAAGGAAACCATCCTCAGAAGCTCACTCTTGCCACCTCCAAAAAAAGCACATTCAGCTCTTTTAAGAAATAGAAATCTTCCCCGAAAGCGTTTCAGGCAAATTTCTTTAATTCAACTAATTAAGTATCTCGGGAAACATTTAACTTTCCTCCTTAGCAGGTCCTTCACTACAGTGCCACAAATTTCTCACGATAATTACATAAAGTATCTGACTTCTAATTAACATTGCAGCTTAACGTTTGATTGATCATCAGCTCCAACGCCCAGGGGCAATGCTATTTTAAAATCCCCCTAACTCTTTAACCCCAGTCAAGGGTGCCATGCAATTTATCTGCTCACAAGCAGCCACTTTACCCAAGCAGGCACGCACACTCGTGTCACAACAGCCAAAATCATCGCTTCTGCTCCCAAATTCATCGTATTCGGACCATTAAGTAACACAGGGATAACAAGAGTAAGTCTCCCTTCTGCCCACTGCTCCCTGCAAGCACTTGGAAAATATTAAGGAGTGTAAATAGTCTGTGAAAATCACCCCTGGGCAAGAAAAGCGTTAAAGTGTATGAACCACTTCAGCAGCCCTCAAAGAGTGGAGACTATAGAGAATCCCACACAACGATGATTTAATTATGATGAGCTGACTCTCCGCAAGAGTTAATTTTGCCATCTTAATAAAGCTGACAAGGACCCGGCTATCAAAATGAAAAGCTTTGCTTACAGCAGGAACCTGGATGTCCGGGGGAAACCAGTGTCACCAGCTAAAACATTTTTGCCTTCCCCGTCACCCGGGCTCCCGGCACCCCCTGGGCTGAGCAGCGACAGCGTCTGAACCGCGTACCTCGTCCCGTACATGTTTCCGGAGAACTCCGCGTGCTCGATGAATTCACCAGCATCAATTTCTTTCTGCATTTCCTCTCTGGTCACAAAGTGGTAATCTGGATAGGGAAAAAATAGGAAAAATAGCCAGAAATTAATAGCTTTGAAGGTAAAGTTCATGGGCTAAATGACACCCGTGGGTGCTTAGGGGAGAAACACCTTAAAATCCGCTTTGGAAAATACTGGTAGATTGCAATTATCTACTTCCTAATTACCATATACAGCATTGCCTCTCCACACCAACTGCCCAGACACCTGCTGAAAATGTCTTGGAGCTTCCTGTGTGGCCAGACACACTGCTGTACCCCCTTTTTCACACCGTTTCCCCTTTTTTTGTGCAGTGGGAAACTCCCCCCTGCTCCCCACAGGTGTGGAAGACATCGCAGCAGGACTGCCAAAGCCCTCAATTAGAAAACATTTATTATGAAAGACTAGATGGGATGAGAGAGAGAGAGATGGAGATAAAAGGGAACATCAAAACCAAACAAATTAAAAGGGAAAGATTCTCTATCTTTTGTTAAAGTTCCTCCCTTTCACTTCAGAACGAAAACTGCCGTCGGAAATTAAGCACAAACCTCATTTGATTCTGAAATATGCAAACAAAGCAGAAAAGAGAAAAGCAGCTGGCCAGCTGCATGCAAGCTATTAATAAGGATAAAGGCATCTCATTAAGGAGTTGCTTTTCCCAAAGGACTGGGCAGTTGAGGTACCTCACCAGAGCTACGCAGCACTTCGGAAAACCAAGCCACTCGACGCCCAAGAAGGGACCAGGGCACTAAAACTGAGAGCCCCGCTCTGAAAACGTCACAAAACGGTGTCTAGAAAACAGAACTGGCAGCAAACGCTCTTCCTCTGTTAACATTTCACCGCTTAATTAAATTCTGGTTTTGTTCTACCAAGTCCATCCCTCTTTGTTATCTCCCCTCCAACACATGGCTGCAGGACAGTGGTAAATGGCTACAGTCTCGTTGACACTGAGATCAAGAAAAAAATTGTGCGCGTGTATATATGTACACACAGACTCAGATATATCATTAATGAATGTCTGCTCCTCCCGCCTGGGAAAATACACCCTATAAACATGGAGGTAGGACTAGCTTCTCTGCTAGTGGCGATTCATGCACCCCCATCACATAAAAACTCTGAATTTTTCAGAGGAATCGTTTCCCGGATCTGATGAGACAAGGCCCAACTGCAACACACTCACCTTTGCCGTTGACTTCTCCGGGTCTTGGCTGCCTCGTGGTATCTGTAAGCAAAAACCAGCCTCGTGAATTTTGTAGATCACCCAAGGAAGCAACAGTATCAAAGAAATAAAAGCACACACGCGGCGGATTAACCCAACCGGGTTGTAAGCCGATCCTCTATTTAAAATGATCAAAGCTTCTGGAATCATGTAACACAGGACGATGTGCAGGATTGGCCTTTAATCGAAGAATCCTAGATAATCTGAAAACAATCAATTAAGACCGTTAGGGGCTGAGCGGTCGGGGCGGGACTTACCGGGCTGGGCTTAGTTTTCATCTCTGCTACAGCCTTGTGTAATCCTACACACGCCATTCGGACCCCTGCCTCAGCTGGGAGGGGATCATTCAGCAGCGTCCTACTTCCCTGAGTTATCTTCATTTTTAAAAGATCACTCAGCACCTACGTAGCTGCTTAAAATAATCAGATTTAATGAATAAGAGCAAACTCCTGCACGAGGCAGGTGAATAAATCAGCCTTTGAACTCATTCAGAGTAGTGTTATTTTAAGTACGTGCCCTGCAAACCGAAAAAGAGCCGATGGTCACCACGGAGGGAAATGCCAATTATTTTATTGCATATATTGTTTATTGCAGGAGTTAATCTAATGCCAAAAGGCTCTGATCACCTCTAAGTTTTTATAAAGCACCGGTTGCAGAGGTGCCTCCAAGTGGCCTATAGAGATTTAGGAAAAAAAAAATATCTACCAAGAGGCAACCTTGGGGAAAACTATAAGATTTAGTCTGGAGGGAGATGAGAGATTCAGTTGAATCAAGAGCACAGGGTGAAACACACAAAAGGAAAGATAATTTTGAGGTTTTTTTCATCTCCAGCAACCTTAAATTTTTAAACAGCCAGTATTTGTTGCCCTTTCACGGCAGAACAAATCCATCTCTCGCAGAACTCAAAGCACATATTTCACCTGCAGTATCCAAAGCGTCAGGACAGTAAAACAAATTTTGGGAACATACTTAAAAACACCTTGCAGAGCTCCAGGGAAAGTCAGGCGAATGAGCTGTGGACACAGCCCAGACTCTGAGGGCAACCTTTTGGGTGACGCTCAAGAAAAAAGGAAACAAAATTAGTAAATGCAACAGGCAAGCTGCCTGAAGAAAACTCCTTGCGCTTAATGTGGCGTGGACGCAGGAGGACTTCAGCACTGCAGGACCTCCAGGCAGGTGGGAGAGGACCCAGCCGCCCGGCCAAGGTTTATTTTCACCTTACAGGTAGGAAAAAAGGACCCTTGGCCAGCACTTAGCGAGTAGAAAAAGTCAACACCAGAGCAATGGCAGGAGGAGGAACACACACAGGTGACGGCGCGAACTGCTTCGCTGACCGACCCCAGTAACGAGATGGGCTTCACAAAACTCTTTCATTTTAAATCTGAGCCTCTGGTGTGGATCCCCCGGGCTGTTCAAATCCCCATCAGCTGCCGCAGACGGATGGAAAGAATTAGCTTTTGAAGCAGAGGTTTCAGGGGAGGGAAACTGTTACTTTCAGAGTCAAGAATCACTCAGAAAAATCTCACCACCTCTCTGAGCTGTGTGTGGAGGTGTGGGGAGTCACCAGACCTGGAAAAGGCGCCATTCCAGACAAATCCTAGATTTGCCACTCAATAGCTCTTCTAAAAGGCATCCTGGCTTATTTAAACATCCCTGAGAGCCCACAGAAAGATGAGGAAACATGGGCAAGCCAGAGAAGCCTGTTATTTGGGGCTACAGAAGCAGGCTGTGGGCTAGCAGCCTTGAACTCCTCCACTGCCCTTCCCCACAGACATACGGATACTCACGGGAGACGCTGAAGCCGAAGATGTTCTCATAATCTTTAAGCAATTTCTTTAACAAAGTGCTCTTCCCTGCACCCGATGGGCCACTCAGGACCACTGGCCTCGGTCCCTGCATGGCTAGAGAGACAGAAAAATACACGTCTGGTTAGAAACACCCCCTGGAAAAACACAGCTATGGATTCCCAGAGGTGCTTGGCCCCACACAACAATGTCTATGCTTTACCCTGGGATACAACTTCCTGCAGGCAAATCTGAAATGATGAGAAATCACAAGCCTAGAGCTGATAGGACGTAACTGAGAGTGCAGGAAATACCAGGGAAATTCAAAGAACCATTAAATTAGCAAACTGGCTGCAGACAGTGGGAGCTGCCACCTCTGAACTGCTGCAGAAGATCTGGGCTGGGGGCCCTGAGGACTTGGATGTCTGGAGAGACCCCAATTCGTACCCAGGGAACAAATAAAGGATGCGCATCACTGTAGCGTGAACACTTGTTCTTGAGGGACTGAGGTTAAATTCATAGGACATAACCCAAAGGAGGAGGAAACTGAGCTCCAGCTGCCACTAAACTGGGGTAATTCAAGTCAGCTCTGTTCTCCATCACAAGGGTTGGGTCCCTCTGGGACCCAAATCCTAGGGAAGATTTTCTCTAATAGGAGGAAAACACTGTCCGTGCCTGGTGGCATCTGGAAACACCACAGGACACTCACACACCTGGGCAAGGCCAGTTTAATACTCGTCCTTAACTGATGGAGGTACAATAGTCACAGCCACTTCCCTCTCACGGGGAGAGGCCTTGAGGAGTGTTTGCTGGCAAGAAAAAAGGGCAGAAATCAGCCAGCGTTACACACACAGCTCTGAGTGAGGGATGGGATGCCCAGGAGGTCACCACACCTCTTACGTTGCCCGTTTACATCCTCACAAGTACAAACTACGAGCCTGTGACGGACAGTTACATGTTTCAGATCAGTCCTGGGATAAATATCCACATGCAAAGCCTTCACCATAAGCAGACAACGTGCCAAAGCCTAGACCCAGAAGGCCGACACATCCTCTACCACTAAACCCCAAAGCCTCGCAGAAGAGATCTGAACCCAGGTGTGATCTGGGACACGATCATGCTTTGGGATTTATTTCCTTTTATTTCCTGGAGCACTCACTCCAGCTCAAGATGTCTCGAGGCAAGAGAGAAGAGTTTGGTTCCTGGTAGAAAAAAAAAAGGCAGCCTGGGGCCACACAGACCTTTCTGCAGTTGTTTCTTCAGCCAGGAAGAAAAAAAATTGGGTGTTTGCACGTGCCTGCCTCTCCGGGGAGAAGGAAAGGTTAATTATCAACATGTGAATAAAGAAGAAAATCCTGTACGACAGCACAGGGGGACCCTCATCCATCACCAGCAATTCAGCAGCTTCCAAACCAGAGGTGATGCTGAGCGTGGGACAGATCAAACAGGCCTCTTTTCCCTATTTAAAAATATTTACTTTCTGCAAGCAGTAAAGCCCCTGGAAATGCACTTTTTTTAACCTCGTCGGCTGGGTGTGGCCCGAGGAGCAATCCGCCGACAGACAGTATAATGCCTTTCCATTTTAAATTAGATCATAGCAATGTCACCCTGACCTTACAACTCACTTTGGAAGCAGCCTTAAGCCAAGTGCTGTCTCTTACAAAATCAGCCGTGGATCACGCAGCAGCCTAATCCAGCCGGGCTGCCCCCCTGACCCCAGTTCCCACCTGAGCTGGATACCTCCTCATCCCTAAATCCCTCCCGCACGCCTCCTCGACCACGCAGACACTCAGCAGGCAGCGTTACAACTAGCAAATTATATGAGTTTTCCCCTTATTCCCCGAGGATGCTTTATCCAAACCTCTACAGAAGGACGGGATATTAATACACAAAGTCTAAGTAGACACCAGCAGCAGCTGATGCCGGCCTAAAAACACCCACGTTCAATCACTCTCGGAAAGGAAACTGTCCTCTCTCTTTTGTTTTTTTGCTGTTAGTGTCCTCCAGGTGCCACAGCCCCTGAGAGCCACCAGATCAGCTGTTCTCCGGGGACCTCAGGGGACCGGTGCCATCATATGTGCACGGATTAGGCTCCATCATCCGAAAAACACAAGGCTGAACAAGTCCTTTGGAGGACTTGTCCTACCTTTCCCTTAGTCCTCCGTGATTTCCAAATATCAAAGGTTTTTGCCTAAATGTTCAATACCAAGAGGAAAGCACTCCCTTCCTGCACCTCCTCACCAGCCAAACGCTATTCAGTGTTTGCAGCAAGGAAGCAGAGGGGCCCTGGCTGAGTTGTCCGAAGCATCTCCCTCTCTTCTGCCCCTGCTGGTTCCTCTCGCCCATAAAAATAAAACGGGTGAGCCCTGACCATTGCTGAAAAAAAAAAAAAGAGAAAAAAAGAGAGGAGCCACACAAAGTTCACTGCCCTCAAGTCATCCCAGCGTGTTTCACAACACAGCTGCTCCCGAACGATGCTCCTTCACCGCACACCAGATTCCTCAGCTGCCACCAAAAGTCCCCGCAGGTGACACCTGGATGCCGGCACCGACTCTGTCCGGGTGTTTCAAGGCTTTCCCTCCACCACGACCCAGCCGAGCCAACAATAACTGCTCTGGACACACACGTTCTGGTCCCTACCTGCATCCTCGCATCCCAGCTAGAAGGGAAAAGAGCTTTCTTTTCTCTCCCCCTCAGAATTTAATCCGCATTTTAGCAAGCACGGATCGGAAAAGGCGAATTTAAAGCTGCCCAGATCACTTATAAACATTTAATTCCTCCCCAGAGACACCGGGAAGGGGTAAGAGGAATAGGCAGAGCGGTGGCTCCGACGCACCCTTACCTTTTGCTTTTACTCCCTTTCAGCCAAGGTATTAAAGTCCGGCTCCTCGCGGCAGCGACAGGCTCACAACAGGAGCGAGCCGGCGGAAAGCTGGGCTATTTGTGAGCTGCCTAAAGCCTTAATTACCGAGCCGCAATTTTAAGACTGGCCAATGAAAAGCGCTCGCTTGGTCTTTAATCTCCTCTCGTGGTTTCTTCTCCGCTCCCTGCTCCCCTGGTAAAGCTGGGAACACCATTAACGGGTGCCGGCACGTGCCGTCCTGGCACTTCAGCAGAGGAAAACCATCCCTGTCTCTGCACATAACCTCATGGATCACACGTCCCCAGGAGTCACCAACGTAAAGAGCTGCTATCTGTGGGTCAGAAGGACTTGTGGTACCCCCTGGGTGAAACCACCAGCTCGTTCAGGTTGGAGAGAGCCTCAGGAGGTCTCCAGCCCACCCTCCTTCTCAAACACAGCACAGGATGAAGTGGTGGTGCCCACAGACACCAAGAATGGATGCCCCCTTAGATGACATCGCTGGATAAAACCCAGGCTATAAAGCCGCTACGCTCACATTACACACCCAACGGTTGTGTGCTTGAGGCAACTCTTCTAGAAAATCACTCAAGTTTTGATTTTAGCCAAGATTTCACCTCCTGCAGACAACGCTCCTCTTCTTTTGGAGCGAAGCCTCCAGCCACCGCTTCGGGTCTCCATGAAGGCAACGGGGAAACTACTTCTCTTGCCCACGCGGAACCCAAACCTCCAAAGAGCACGTCCCAGCACCTCCACGGCAGGACCCTGCAGGGTTTGTGCCACCCTGGTGCTGGTGGTGCTTTTCTGCCTGAAAGAGCACTGGTGGGGCGTCAGGGGAAGAGGGAGATGCTCTCTTTTACCATACTCCCTTTTTTTCTTTTTTTTTTTTTTTTTCACAAAAATATTCAGGGCTAAAGTGAGGAAAGACACACGGGTTGCAATCACTGGTCTCATGTCTTTGGGAAACAGGCTAAAAATAAACCAAGAGACTGGCAGGTGCTTCCTCTTGCCTCCCTCCAAATGCATCCCTTCTCTTTTTGCTGGAGAGCTGCAGAGAAAAAACAAGATAAAAATAAAAAAAAAAAGCCATTTCCACTGCCAGATGAAGGGGCTGGGCCCTGGTGGGCGGCAGAACAGCAAACACCCGCCTGGCAAACTGGGAATCTGTGCCAGCGCTGGGGGAAAACAGCTCCCACAGAGCATTTTCGGAAGGGTGCGGGATTTTGGGGACAGCTGCTCAGGAAGATAGAGGCGAAGGGCCAAGATGTCCTGGGAGGGTGAACAGAGATGATCTCTGCCTCGAGATGGGAGCAGCACAGCCGGAAGAGCGAGTGGCCTCTCCTCCACCATCAGATTCGATTAAACACCGACCCTGAGCCTGAGGAATCACTCCGAAGGACCACCCATTACTGCCCTGCCCGGGCTTCTCCGCTCCCCCAGCCCCGACAAACACAACTCCTCTCCCTCCGGCAACCCAAAGCCCTCAAAAACCACAAGTAAAGCACCAAAGAAGTCTGAGATATCCTATCTGGTGGATACAGGGCTTTTTAAACCTCCTGTATCCAGTAAGGCAACCACATGTCACATTTTCAAGCTGTCTGCAGCAGTAACACACAGGTAGGCAGTTATTCTGAGCAGAAGCTCAATTTTTTTCCCCTTTGCTCAGATTTCGGCATTTCCAGAGCAGCCGATCTGCAAATATCTAGCACAAAGCGTCTCTCTCCTCCAGCAGGTTACCCCTAAAATGGTTTTGGATCCAGCCTAACCACCACGGATCACCAAAACCACAGCGGGCTGGAGTCAACCAGCAACAGAACAGCACGGCTATTTAATAAAAATCTTCCAATTTGGGGAGGTGCCACAGCTGGGACTGAGGACAAACGGCCACGTAGACCCTGATGGGCTGCAAAAAGACAAGGTGGTCACCAAAGGAGGACGCAGGAGGTTGTCACTAGGGTGAGGAACGCTTCTCAGTCTGCTCCCACCAGCTAAACTTGTGCTGGATTTTAACTGGGAGGCAACAACACAACCAGTAAAGCAAAGGACAGACATCATAAGAGTTAAACGAAATTAATGCTGATTAGCAGGGAGGCTTTAAAGAGAAGGTAAAGCAGAAAAGAAGATTAAAGGACAGTTTCCCTGGAGCCCCAAGGAAGGTCTCCTGGATTAGGATTATAATCCCATTCCCTATTTTTAGCAGGTTGGTTATAAAGCTGCAACTTCCACCTTTCCAAGTTTTGGGACATTTTCGGAAAAAAAAACTCAGCCCAGCGACAGTAACACAACAAAGTCTGACATTATCTGAGAGCAGGTAAATGCTCGGCATCTCGGTGTCCCCTTGGTCGGTCAGATGGTACCGGCTTCTCCAACAGCCGTAGCCCCGGATCCACATTCATTCAGTCGGGGAACGGGTGGGCAAAAGCTCTGAGGCTTCGTTGGTGGTTTCCCAGCACGAAGACTGCCCAGGAGAGCTGGGCTCAGAGGACCTGCCCCGACAGCCCCAGGGGGGTGTTTTAATAAAGATAATTATTTGCAGTACTCAAAGAGGAGCAGAGCACCCCCACTGCGGTACCGAGCTGGTGGGACCGCTCAACTACTTTTTTTCCTGGTAACAATTATCTAAAAAGCGCTAATTAGCCCCTCTACCGGCTGCACTGATTTGCTCTCCTTGCTTTGCAGGGAGCAATGATGCAGCAGGAGGAACAAGAACAGCTGGCTCAAGGTCACTGCAGAAATCAGTTAGGTCCAGGCCACGGATGAGGCCAGGAGTCCCTCCAGGACCTCGTCATACTAAAAAACTGGGCCAGTTTAACCAACCGGTTCCAGCCATTTTATCCACCTGGGTAAATGTCTACAGAGCTGAAGCTCTGACAGGTGTGGTTTTGCCATCTGCTTCCCCTCATGTACGTCATGCTTCACCACACAGAGCTTTATTTTTAGCTGCCTGAAGGGTGCTCAACCCCACAATCCTGCTCTTTTACCTCACCGTCTCACACTACACCCACAAAACCCAACCAATTCACAGAATGGTTAGAGTCCAAAGGGACCTTGAAGATACGCTCCCACCAGACCAGGTTGCTCCAAGCCCCCTCCAACCCGGCCTTGAACCCCTCCAGGGATGAGGCAGCCACAGTTTCTCTGGGCAACCTGGGTGAAGCTCTCACCACCCTCACACCAAAGAAGTTCTGCCCCAGATCTCAGCTCAATCTCCCCTCTTTCAGTGTCAAACCCTTCCCCCTCCTCCTATGGCTCCCCTCCCTCATCAAGAGTCCCTCCCCAGCTTTCCTGGAGCCCCTTGAGGGACTGGAAGGGGCTCGAAGGTCTCCCTGGAGCCTTCTCTTCTCCAGGCTGAACCCCACAACTCTCTCAGCCTGTCCTCACAGCAGAGGGGCTCCAGCCCTCCCAGCATCTCCGTGGCCTCCTCTAGACCCCCTTCAACAGGTCCACGTCCTTCTGATGTTGGGAGGGGATTCAGCATGCAATCCCAACCCACCCCCCATTTGCCTTTCCTAACCGGGGGAAGGGACATCCCAGACCCACCCCCAGCAGCCCAAGGATGGCTGGCAGCGCCGGGGGAACGATGCCCGTCCCGCGGCCGTGGATAGAGCAGACGCTCGGAGAGAAAAGCTCGGCGAGAGGGCGGCCCCCCCCTCATTCACAGGCCCCTGTGGGGTGACCACAACCACCCCCTCAGCGCCTCACGCCGACTGAGACCCCCTCAGCCGAGGGGCTCAGAGCCCTGGGGCCGCCTGGGCCTCACCCGCCGCGGTCGGGACGGGGGCCTCATGAGGAAAAATGGGGGCTCCCTCCCTCACGGTAGCTCCGTCCTGGCCCCTCCGCGCTCACCCGCCACCCGGGCGATGGGGCCGCGCAGCCGCCTCCAGCTCATGAGGGGAACGATGGTTCCCGGCAGCCTCCGCGGCGTCGGCGTCGCCGCCACGCAGCGGCGTGACGTCAGACGCAAAAGGCACGCGCTCCCCTCGTCACGTGAGCGGCGGGGCGCACCACC
>VXAK01011039.1:0-18041 GCA_013399435.1 Arenaria interpres
GGTGGGGTCTCACCAGAGCTGAAGGCCACCAGATTAGTCAGACATGATTTGCCCTTAGTGAAGCCATGTTGGCTGTCACTAATAGCCTCCTTATTTTCCATGTGCCTTAGCAGAGTTTCCAGGAAAACCTGCTCCATGGTCTTGTCAGGCACAGAGGTGAGACTGACCCAACCTATAGTTCCCCAGGTCTTCCTTTTTTTCTTTTTAAACATGGGGGCTATGTTTCCATTTTCCAGTCAGTGGAAACTTCATCAGACTGTCACAACTTCTGAAATATGATGGATAGTGGCTTAGCAACTTCATCTGCCACTTCTCTCAGGACCCGCAGATATATCTCATCAAGTTCCATGGACTTATGAAACTTCAGGTTCCTCTTGAACCTGATCTCCTACAGTGGGTGGTTCTGCATTCTCCCAGTCCTTGCATTTGCCTTCTGTGACTTGGGTGGTGTGGCTAAAGCACTTACTGGTAAAGACTGAGGCAAAAAAGTCAGCGAGTGCTTCAGCCTTCTCCATATCCTGGGTAAACAGGTCTCCCATTTGCTTTGGGAGAGGGCCCACATATCCCCTAGGCTTTCTTTTATCACTGATGTGTCTGTAGAAGCTTTTTTTGTTACCCTTGACATCCCTGGACAGTTTTAATTCAATCTGGGCTTTAGCTTTCCTAACCTGATCCGTGGCTGGGTGGACAATTTCTCTGTATTCCTTCCAGGCTACCCATCCTTGCTTGCACTCTCTGTAGGCTTCTTTTGTGTTTGAGTTTGTCCAAGAGCTCCTTGTTCATCCACACAGGCCTTCTGGCCTTTTTGCCTGACTTCCATTTTGTTGGTATGTATCACTTTTGAGCTTGGAGGAGGCGATCCTTGAATATTCACTGGCTTTCTGGGGCCCCTCTTCCCTCCAGGACTTTATCCCATGGTACCCTACCAAGCAGATCCCTGAAGAGGCCAAAATCTGCTCTCCTGAAGTCCAGGGTAGTGAGCTTGCTGTGCTCCCTCCTCGCTGCCCTAAGGATCTTGAACTCCACCATCTCNACCAGAGCTTGTGAATGTGAGGTTGCTCCTATCTGTCTGTAGGGGGCCTCATCCACTCAGTCTTCCTGGTCTGGTGGCCTGTAGCAGACCCCCACTGTAATGTCTCCTGTCCCTGCCCCCCTTTTAATCCTGACAGGTAAGCTCTCTGGTCAGCTCCTCATCCATCCCCGGGCAGAGCTCCATGCAATCCAGCTTATCATTGACATAGAAGGCAACATCCCCTCCTCATGTCCCCTGCCTGTCCTTTCTAAAGAGCTTGTACCCTTCCATACTCCATTCCAACACTCCAGTCTTAGGAGCCATCCAACTACGTCTCTGTGATGCCAATAAGATCATAGCCCTACAGGAGCGAGCACCTCTCTAACTAACTCCTCTTGTTTGTTTTCCCATGGTCGGTGTGTTTCCATAGAAGCATTTAAGTTGGGCCCCCGATGAAACTGACTTACTGGCTGAAGTGGCTGGAATTCCTTCGTGCTGCACTCCAGGTGCTCTTCTGCTGACCTGTGATCCTTCTCCAGGCTCTGGGCATCTATTGCTGGCACTGGCATCAAACTGGTAGGAGTCGGATGGGTTGAGGTTCCCCTCCCCTGGTAACTCTGGTTTACAGCCCTCTCTACAAGTTTGGCAAGCCACTGACTGAAGATGCTCTTTCCCTTCACTGACAAATGGACCCCATCAACCTCTGGAAGACCTCGTTTGTCAAAGTGAATCCCACGGTCTAAGTAGCCGAACCCTGGCTGTGGCACCAGTCCTGTAACCATTTGTTGATGGCCAGACTCGAGTGGCCCTTTCAAACCCCCTTCCCTTTGACTGGGAGGATTGATGAAAAAGCTGCCTGCGCTCCAGAGTCTCTTACTGCTGCTTCCAGGGCTCTGTAATCCTTCTTGATACTCCTCAGACTGCTCCTGGCGGTAACGTGCCCCAAATCTTCAGTTCTTCTCAATAATTGGTTTAAATCTGAAATTTCTTTTAACTTTAGTGATCTAAACTGCATTTCTTTGCATCTGCTTATCTTTAGTGGTTTGTTTGGCTTTTTTTTCTTCTAATCGCAAGTTTTTATTCTCATTTTTATTGTTTTTGTCAATACCGCTGTTAAACATTTTGTATTTGAGTAAGTCTGTCCATTCGCTGGTCTAGCTCTGTGTTCCCTCAAGGAAATTTTTGGATTTCAAAGGTTAGAGGGAAGGATGGACAAGATAGGCTATGCCTGCTAGTACCAGGTGTAGTCATCTGCATGACAAGATGACCACACTCTGCCAGGAGTGATTAGGGGCAAACATGACACTGAAAACATAGCACATAGGTGCCATAACACATACATCCACACACAGTGTTAAGATACTGATGGACAGCACATCTCATAAAGCAAGGGTGTTCAGTTCCTTGCAAGTAACTTCTCTTTAAGCTGAAGCAGCCTGGCGTGGGTGATGGCAGTGGGTCTGATTCCATCAATTTGCTTTTACTGAGGTGATCTGACTGCTAGTCAGAGCTGGGTCCAGCTTTCAAACAGTTTGGGGAAAATCCTGCAGTGGCTGCCTTCAGTTTTCTGAAGGCATAATTTTCCTATGCTCTCCCTGCAGTGAATGAAAAGTTCCTATAAGGCTTCTGAAGTCAGGCTTCTGCTCTGAACTGCCTTTGAGAGGAATCTTTGTGCTGGGGGGATGAACTGCTCCTAGCTAAGTTTGTCTTTATGAATTTCCTCCTTACAGAGCTAAAAATGTATCATGGTAATGTTTTTTGTGAGTATGGAAATTAAGCTAGTCAGTCACTTTGATAATTTTTAACATTTTCCCTGAACTTTGTTATTCAGATGTCACCCCTTGTTCTTTTGTTGGACTGAAATACAATGAAAGAAGAGTTGTTAAGAAAATATTCTGGAAGATGGAGCACAAAAGTTCAGCAGATTTAATAATGTAGAGATGTGCTGCTATAGCCTTTCCACTCTTGGGTAGGTAGATTCAGAGTCTAAGATGCATGTAGAATATTATTTTTTTAAATCTTTATTTATACAGAACAGCACTAGGATAGTGATGTTTAAATTCATGTTCACATATATTGCACTGCTTGAGTGTTCAAAGTCAAATAGAAAGCCACGGCTGTTACACCCGCTTTCTACGACTTCTGCAGTTATTGTTTGACAATGATAAAGAGCAGAAAGGAGCGTTAATATGAGAGAATGCTATATTTACAACCTTAACCTCATTTTAATGTATTTAAATGCATAGAATATTATATAAGGACTGTAATAGTGGATTAATTTAAATTTCAGTATTAAAAAAGTTATTTCTAACAAAAGGGGAGTAAAAATGCAATAATTTTAAAAATAACATCACTTTATAAATTAAAAACCTGATTTTTTTTTGAGTAGAAACTAGCAGCATTTTTACTCTGTTAGTTTAATTGGAATTGAGGTAGTCTAATACCAGTGAAATTGTACCTTTGCCTTTTTTTAAAGTTAAGATTTCATTATAGTTTCTGTACTATTATACCTAAAGACCTGGTGTTTAAAAAACAAGTGTAAAATTTTAGCTTCATGGCTACAGTTCCCTTATGGGACAAATCGAGAAGGTTTGCCTTTGGAAAAAAAAAAAAAAGTGCAAGAAAATAAGACTGTTAACCTCTAAATCAGCTATTACAACTGGGTTTTAGTTGTGGCTTACTGTTAAATTCAAGTCTTTTTTCAGGGCAACTGAAATGTACTGATGTTCATTCGGCTGACTAATGATTTGGTAATTTTGGTTTTGTTTACATTTTGAATAATGATGTGCTAATGATATTTTAGTGAGAGGCTTTTGCAAATTTTTTTTTTCCTTAGTTGATTGCTCACTTGGGGTGAAAATGCTCTGTTTTGCAGAAAAGATGTACCTTAATAAACAAATAACATCCCTAGCATTAAATGTAATCCATGTTACACTTATGGTGTAACTTAAAAATGGAATAATCAGATTGCTAACAAAAATGTGGATTCTCTCCGTAGCAGACTGGTTATATGAAGGTTTCACTTATCTTTATAGAGATATTACAGATAATTCTAAGGATGTGCAACTCATGAGGTTTGTGTAATTCCAGTAACACTAGTAAATGATAAAAAAGGAGTTCTGAAAAGCCTTCAGTGCTGGGATTCAATGTTATATTTGCTGTGTTCTTTTGAACAAATGAGAAATATAACGATTCACAGGAGAACAAGACAGATTTGATTTCTAAAAAGAAACCTGTCTTCTCCAGTCTGTGAGACTGTTTTAGAATATAAACAAAACAATAGCTAAGGATCCTGGGCAATATTTGTGTGAGTTTTCCAGTTTCTTTGACAGAGTCCCTCTGAAGAGACTATCCTGAAATTAACATTCCATTACAGGAGGTGAGATGTTTTCACGAAGCAGAAACTAGCTATGATGCGGAAATCAGACCTTAACTAAATGACTATCAGCAGGACTAAAGCACAATAGGGAGGAACATTGAGGTTTCTTGTTGGAAATGAACAGAGATAGACAATAAGGTGAGAGTGAAATGGGGTGAAATGACAAATAAGGTAACAGAATTATTCACTGTCATGTATAATTATACTCTATCTTAGACTTTTCTATGTATCTCTGCTTCTCTTGTGAGCTCCAGTCTGCGGATAGGAAACATCTTTGGGGATGGAGGGTAGGTGAACACCCACTCTATTACAGGAAATACCAGAAAATCTACCATAATGAAGATTTTCCAACCCAGTCCAATTCAAAGTTTTGAACTTTAGCAATGTGTATTATAAAAACTTTCAGGCAGACAACAGCTTAGGAAAGCTAGATATGGGAAAGCTGAGGCTTAACTAGATCTTGCAGAAGCAGTTTCATGTTTGAAGAACCTGATGTAGAATCTTATATTTTTTTATATATGTGTAATTTTTTTTGAGCTCTCTGTGTAGAGGTAGGGTGGATTAAAGTAAAACTAGGTCTGACAGCCAGAAGAATTTTTTCATTGTGTACTGTGATAAAAATGTCTTTGCCATGCAGTGACCAACTAAGCTGCAATAATGGAACTATTGCATAGTGACCAAGATATTGGGCAGTCCTGGCTTGGAAGCCAGAGATTCAGAATTGAATCTTCCTTGGCTCCCCCCAGGACTAAGTGGCCTTTGGCAAATTATCTTACCTTTCTGCTTTATCTGTGAAATTAGAGTAATAACTACATGACAACATTGAGAATTAATTAGGGGTTGCACAGTGCTAGTGCAAGTGCTAAATATTAGCTATAGTGTAATTGGACTACTGTAATTTGTAGTATGCTAACTGACATTGGCATATAAAATAGCATCAATCTCTCCTCAAGTGCTGTAGAATTTTTAACTGTTAATAATGAACTTCTGATACTCAAAGTAGCTATTACCGTGAGACAGGGAATGCTGCCAGTATCTGTCTGTAGGAAAGCTTAACAAGGAAAGTAATGATTTTTTTAAGCTTGAAATAATAATTTAAAAAAGTATCTATGTACACATACACCTGCTTTAAGTGCACAGTTTAAATTAAATTTATTTTAGGCAGAAAGCTTTATTTCTTTTTAAATGGAAACAGGACATTAACCTAGCATCTCAAAACGGTTTCATCTCTTTCAGCATATTTTAAGCTGAAAATGCTTCCTGTTTTCTGACCAACTTTGCTTAGTAGTTGTCACTGCAATATATAGAGGTTGCTACAGAGAAGAGTGTAAAATATTCTATGTATCACTGGAAGTGCAGAAAGAATTTTTTTAATTGAAATCTGAATTATGCAACATACTTATTCAGTGTGTTATAGTGGCCCGATGTCTGCCAAAAGTTCAATTCCAAGCTCTTGCTAAGTTTTGTTTTAAGGGCTTGGGAAGAAGGAGAGACAAGCTAAGAGCAAACAAAGAGATGTCAACAGAAGGATTGCTGAGAAGCGAGCATCAGTTGAGGAAAGGCAGTCATAGCTGTTAACATTTAAAAAGCCCTTTCAAGGACTAACAAAATAAAGGATAGAGATGTCCTCATCCTGAAATGGCTTTTATATTTCTGAACCTGTTATAAAAGCTTTTCTTAGAACACTTCCCGTCTAAAAACAAAATAGTTTCTATCGTAAACAAGACAGGCAAGTACATCAATACAAAGACTATCTTCACTTACTTTTATTTCTGGGCTAGCAGAACAGACCATTATTCAATACCACAGAAAAAAAAAATAAAATATGTTGCCCCAGTTTAACAAATGAAGAAAACAAAGAATGGAGCAATGGTGTCCTTGAACCTAGCACTGTGCAGGCTTCCAGTGCCATTGCATGTATTAGGCTTTGTCCTCAATACAAAGATTTAAAAAATCCCCACTTTTTAACATCATAAAAGGTACGTTAGGACACCTTTCTCTAGGTACAGTTCTAGTGGAGACAGGACTCCGGTATTTTTTATATCAGTGTAACCAGTCAAGGCCAACCATATATCTCTTACTTGGAGTTGATGTGAACCAGCTACATCAAAATAAGGAAATATAGCGCTTTGCTTCCTCTAAAATTTTACATCATATTAGACTGACTAGGTCTCTTCATTTACCACTATACATGGTACAGTGCTAGAATGTTGTACCTGAGTAAAAATCATTTTTATTGCAATAAAGATATAGCTTTATATATCTCACTTCTTTTCCTTCTTTTTCTTTTGTGCTTGTTCACACATAAAAGCACCAATAAAAACAAGACATTTCACAGAAAGTATCTGCCAAATTCAATTATTCTGCTGTGAGACTGAATGATGAGACAAAATCTTCAGTATTATCAAAATGAATTGTGTTTGTTTAGAGTGAAATCTCAGTAGTTGCTTCTTTTGGTATGTCTCCTGTTTCATCCATCTGTAGTAAAGCACAATACTTTAAGGAAAAAGGAATTTAACATTTCCATCTGTTTCTCTTAGGGAATTTAAGTTATCAGGTAATTTGAAAATGGTGTGGACAAACCACTCCTCAACATACTTCAATGACTAACACTCTGCTGAAAAATGTTGAACAAAATTAACATTGTCCTTTTTTTGAGTCGCGTGGTGCTGTGAAAGCTAAAGTCTCTGAAGTCAGCTGAAAGTTGTCTGTATACAGAATTTTCCTCTTCATATGATTATTCCGGTTCTTAGCACCCTTGAGTCTTTTACTGTATGGGCAAAGAGGAATTAGAAGGAAATGTAGTTGGTATGGAAAAAACGGTAGCTCTGTGTGTTCTCTTCCTAACCCTGTATGATTGTAGTAGTTCCTCCTCCCTAGGGACTTCACTAACATTTGTGGAAGTGGTCAGCAGAAAGGACTAAGAAATAACACCAGGTATCTTTATATCGCTGGTTTTCACTTGATCCAAAATGTTTTGAGAAAGATTTGAAGGTGTTGAAAAAATGGATGTGTTAAAACTGATATATCTGCATAACTTCCAAGTTAGAGCTTGGGAGCTAAAGAAATGTTGTGGTTTTTTTGGAAAAGAAATGTTTCTGCTTAACTTTCATCGTCAGTGGAGCACATGGATTTTTCATATGCACCCAATGTCTAAATAAACTTTGAAGACTACTGAAGATTTTTCTTTACTGACAATATCTGTGTCTCCATGATAGACCTATATCACAATATTGTCTGCTGCCCCCCCATCAGAAAGATTTTCTCTTCTGCAAAAACATTCTCATTAATTTGTGGCCTGACTGTATATATTCCAAATATGTGATTCCGTGATCCATTACCCCTCTTATTTACATGAGTCTATAGGAAGATAAATCAGCTCCATTGCAAAAAGTTTGTATGTGTTCTGGTGACTTGCATTACTTAAAACGTAGGCAGCGTGTCTTCTTGGCGATGCTGATTTTTCCTCATTTTAGCTACTGGAAGATCTTTACTATACAAAAGGACATAAAAATACATATTTGCTTTGTCCATGTACTGGGTTCATGGCTTATTTATTGTGTGTCAGTCACAGCCTATTGCCTTAGTGACTGCCATAAACACAAAAATAAAAGGGAAATTCATTACCTTCTTTTCCTTTTTAACACAAACATCTGATTTCTTACATTAGGTCTTTAAGATTAATGTAGTGATCTTTTCAAGCTATACACTGTATTAACAAACTATAAACTACCTGGCAACTTTGCCAAGAACCTACTGTGCACTCTGCCTATACTGAAGATGACTTTACCATTTTGGTATTGATTCTCTTATAATAAATGACATCACGTTTTGGGTGCAGTACTGCAGCGATTTATATACATTTCGACTTTGAGCACAGAGATTTGTAGCCCAAGCATTATGATACTTCTAATAGTCTGAAATAATAATTTTAAATAAAATGACCTCGGCATGAAAGACCATGTCCTTTTGATATCATATTTATGATAGGTCTGAGATTGTCACAGAATTGTGGTATCTTGCCTAGAGGCGGGATAGCATTCTTTATATTAGGACAGTGGTTGTGACATACAAGCACAGTGTGCCAGGAAGAAAAATATGCTGTTCTGCTGACTTTATGCCACCTTTCTTTTTTTTCTGGGGGCATAACAAGTGCCTTTTTCTATTTTAAGTAATGCATTAATTGTAATGCATTCGGGATCTGAAGTGGGAAGGCTTAGTATAAATGCTGTGTATAATGCTGTTAATTTACTAGAGGTAAGTTCTGTACAAAAGACTGAAGCCTTTGTTTAAATGAAAAGCTGAGAAAAGCAAATGCAAAGCTGTGTGCTGTCCCTAAATAGCGTAGAGAGTGCCTGGAGTACGATACTCATGAATGTTCCTGTATATGGCATTTTTTAAACTTGTATGTGTATCATACAAAATCATATCATGTATATCATAGAAACACAGAATTATGTAGTTTGGGAAGGACCAGCAGGGGTCATCTAATCCTACCTCTTGCTCGATGCAGGTCCAATTAGAGCAGGTTGCACCCGGCCATCTCCAGTAAAGTTGGAATATCTCCAAGGATGGTGATGCCGCAGTGTTTCTTGGCAACCTGGCCCAGTGTTAGACCACCATCAAGGTAAGGTTTTTTCTGTATGTTGAATTGAAATTTCCCATATTTTAGCTTGTGTCCATCGCCTGCTGTCATGTCACTACACACCTCTGGAAGGAGCCTTGTTCCATCTTCCCTACAACCTCTTATTAGGTAGTTGCAGGCAGCAATAGGCTCTCACCTTCACTTGCTGTTCCCCAGGCTGTGCAAACTCAGCTCTCTCAACTTCTTATATATAGTGCTGCAGTCTCCTAGTTGTCTTGCTGTCTCTGATGGACTTGCTCCACTGTTTCAATATCTGTCTTGTACTGGGAAGACCAGAGCTGGAGACATTGCTCCTGATGCAACCTCACAAGTGCCAGAATGAGGGAAATTATCAGGTCCCTCAATCTGCCGGCAATGCTCCTCTTAAAACAGCCCAGGATGCTGTTGGCCGTCTTTGCTGCCAGGGCACACTGCTGGCTTGTGATCAGCTTGTTGTCCACAGGGACCTCTGTTTTTTTTCTTGCAAATAAGCTTTCTAGCCAGTTGGCCCCCAGCCTGTGCTGTTGCATGGGGTTATTCCGTCTCAAATGCAGGACTCTGCATCTTAATGTATTGAATTATAATTATAGAATTCAACATATTGAGTTATAATTTTGTGCTAGTAAGAATTAATAGCTTTGAGTTTGTCATTCGGGAATAGCAGTGGCGTGCCTTCTGAATAGCCTAAATAATGCAGAATTATGCATAATATGACTCTCATTTTTTGATAGTTTAACAAAATCACCTAAAGCTGATGATATATCAGGTGCATCCTGGGATAAATAAATTATAAAAATCATAGTAAATTACCAAAGAAGAGACAGTGAATTCTTTCCTGAAAGCAGATAACTTTTAGACTAACAATGCTTAATTTTGTTTTGTACATTTACAAATAAAGTAGGCCGTGCTATTTTGGAAACAAACACAACACTACTTTGTGATTACTCTGTTTATTGATCAACTGAGTGTTTAACTATTCTTGTTAGATTAATTCAGTGTGGAATATTTTCATTAATGAAAGAGTTCAAAATACACTTTATTCTGAGAATATTGAAACACTATTTAATATTATCCAATGTTGTCATTGTATGTTGAATGGTTTTCGTATAATGGTTGTTCATTACTAGTGTGCTTTCACGTGTACATAAATTCTCAAACTAAAAGATAACAACTTTTTATATCATAAGTCAACTTTTATAATATTTTTTTAAATTATAATTTAAGAATTTAGAATTATATGAGCAATTTGGTGGTTGATAACAAGTGGGTTTGGTTTGGGTTATTTCATAATCAAAATAAAGGTAGTTTTCTTTGTGTTTTTAGCAAGCCCTATAAGAGGTAACAAAAATCTTTACTTATGCCTTTTCTCCACTGTTAATTCATTTGCCCTGTTTAAGAATCTTGGAGTTTGTCAGAAATGAGTCTGGGAGGATGAATTCAACAGATCTCTGTCCATGGTCTGTTGCAGCTTTCTCAAAAGGGCTGTACGTCTGCAATGTTAGGAAAATTTGGCGTATTGTAAATTAAACCTCAGTGCTAAAGACTCTTAGCATTTCTGGTGCTGCCTATGATTTTCAGCTGATGACCCCCTTTGCTAATGAAGCATGCAATCCTAATTTGGCATTGGTTAGAGGTAGGATGATCTTCTTGCAGTTGAATTGTCATTTGCCACATTTTGCAGAGTATTAGTCCGAACCTATATTTGGTTGGCACCTGTGCTCCAAAACTGGCATCCCACCTTGTGAGAAGGCAGAATGCCACTCTGACAGATGGGGAGGAATGCAAGCATGCCAGCAAACCAGTGTATGCATCAAGGGGTCACATTTCTCTCCAGGAATGTTGAAATACTGGTACATGCAGAGCTTCTGTATCTGAGGCACACGTGTTTCTTGGCAACGACCAGTGTTCCTGCTGAATATCTTGGCACAGTACGTAAGGAAGCTTAGTGAATTTTCATGGCTTTCATAGGGTTTCTACACCATGGGAGCCTACATATAATTTCTGCTAAGAATGGCCCTATGAATATAAACAGAAGAGGGAATATATTTTGCAAATTATTCTTTCTTATTAATAGATTAAGAACTGTTAAAATGCCATCATAGCTTTCATGGGTGATGGTTCTTTTGATTAGTTAATGGTTGGTTTATCCTGGTCTGAGAGCAATAGAACGTGTGGTTTGGCAATCAACCCAAAATTTGAATTTCACAGCTTAAACTTCTACCATTTCTTTTTAGTACTTTATTTTATTTTAACTTGAAAGTAAATTCTGGAATCCCATCACACTTTTGTACTTCATCAAGAAATTAGGGTTTTTTCTATATTCCCCAAAATGAAATAATGTATTAAGATTAACTCTGGGACATTCCTTTCTTTTGCTGAAGGTAATTCTGAATGGTTTATTTCAGTGTTTTTACTTTTTTACCTCCAGAATTACTGTAAAGCTTTTCTATTTCATCCATTACAGCACAGTGTTTTTCACATTTGAATAGCTGCATCAACATGAATCCTTTATAAGGACCTTAAAAACAAACTTTGCCAAGTCCCAGAATACAGAAGCTAATTCACATCCCAATACTCAGCTGCCTCATGAATAAAGGAGAGTCTGTGCCTGACACTTTGAAGCTGTAGCTGTTAAACCATACAGACTATTTACCTCAATAAATCATTATAAGAAACTAAGGTACAATTATACCCACAGAGAAATAGAATTCAAAACACTGATTTATGTGGTTCAGTGCCTGTTCCCTTTTCCATCATGTTTTGAATTTTATGCATGTTTGTCATCTTTGGCTGCTTCCATGTATCTTTAAACTAATGGGTCTTGCTTTTTTAACATTCCTCATTAGGTTTGTTATTTTACTTTGACATACAGACATGATTTGCACGCTGTACGAAGTTTTGCATTTAAAATTAACTATCTAATTTCTTTTGCTATAGACCAAAAATGGAAAATCTGAGTAATTTGTTTAAACTAACACACACCCTTCTCTGGTTAATTTGTGACCATCTAAGCTGAAATTCCATATTAGTTAAGAATATTTTTGGTGCTTATTTGTGGGATCCGAGGAGAGATTACTGTACAAAGGAATCTATCATTGTGCTTTTCAGAATGTGGCTGCTAATCTCGAGGGTTGTCATAAAGAGATGGAAGCCATATGAAGTTACATTTGGAGTTAGTTTCTCAATTTCTTTATCCCTTGAAGAGACAAAATGAATCTAAAAGATAAAAATGAAATAAAGGGAAAGTGCTGGCTCAGAGGAAGGAATGGCACTGAAACCGACAAATAATTCCATATGAAATGGTAGAAATAAGGTAAATATATCTAGCAAGTGAAGTCCAAGAGCAGCCACAGACTCTGTTAGGCCACCCAAGCCTTTAAGAGCATGCAGCGTTGTCCTGTCGAGCAACAGGATAGGGAGTGATTTAATAACCAAGAAATGTTCCTTAATAAAACTTCAGAAAGTTATAAAATATTTAAAAGGAGATTTTAAGTATGAACAATAGTAAATATACTACAGTTCCAAATACTTTATGCCTTGGTCATAACTTTCAGTGCTGATGCTTAGGTGGATCTAAACAGTCCTGAGGGAGGGTGTATCATGCAACCTGCCTGATCCTGGTGGTTTAGATTAGAGTAGCACTTGTCTGCACTATTGAGAGGGAGTTATAAATCCATCATTGTGGTTTATAACATGATAGTTTTTAGACCATGTATAAAATTCATATATTTAGTTTAAAAAGATATATCTGTTGAAGGCAGATTTGGCCATTTCAGACTATTTTTGCTAAAATTAGAGTGAGAAGCCTAAATGCTCATCTGTAAGTCTATCTGTATTTTCATTATCTTACACTGAATTCCATGAGACATTCAATTCATACATGAATATGCATATATACGCTATATATAATACATGAGTAACAGCACACAATCTTTTGCATGCACTCTGTCATTTGCATATATACCTAAATTTTACACTTTGGATTATTTTTGCCTCTCTGTATCTACAGCCATTTTGTGAGGAAATACTATACCTAAAAATTCCCATATGCAAACAATATTATTTATCCAAAATTGAAAACTCCTATAAGATATTCCATAACTTGTTGCCCAGTATTGCACAAGCCCATAATATACTGGTTTTACGGTCTGATAGCATTAAAAATGTTTCTGTCATCATATCCATGTAGTTAATAATGATTTTAGGCCAATGAAGTAGAGCATTGCTTAGAAATATTGATGATAATGGAATTTAACAAATCTGTGGATATAGCATTCATTCTACTATCAGCTACTGTGATTATGTGATGTGAAACCTCTTGTATTATCCAGACATAGAGGGACAAAGTTTAGGAATCTGGAAGCAGAAAAGAAGGACAACCACTTACCTCCAGGAAAAAAAAACCGAAAACCAACATATATTTACATTCATTATAAAGTGTATTTTGATCTCATTTCTGATAGAAACACATGTGCAATGTCTGTGCCAGTCTGTATCTAAGAAAATGTTTGACGATTTCAATAGAATTTGACAGTGAGGCAGCACCTGAAAAGTTTCAAGTTTTCATGAGCTTCAGAAAAAACTGGTGACTAGATCAGGAGAGTGATCCAAAGTGTTCCTCTGTGCAGTTAAGACTGCTGAGGGAATGCAGCAGTGTCCATAGCCAACCAGGCCCGCTTCTCTTAATTTCTGTGTGACCCACGTGTTGCATCTTGCCCAGCTCCTGGCTGAGTACCCAGCTGTGTTCCCTGGTGAAGCACTGAAGGGAACAAGACCCTTGGTCAGGGGAAAGAGGAGGGAGAGTCCACAAGACATACATGCAGCAAATGGCAATTAGTGTGGTTGGACCCACATGAGTGTGATGTAGCACAAATCAGCTTGTAGCCACTTTATGAATATTTCTGTTGCTTACAGAGCCATTTGTTCATCGAAACCATTTATAACTGCTGAAATTCCATTAATGAATCCATATATTCTAGGGCTTTGTAATACCTAAATTTTATTTTTCCTCTTTTCTTAGTGCCCTAGAATGGAGATTCTAGCTCAGTTATAAAAATAGCCATGTGATCAGTGATTACATTTTCTTATTAGATATTTCCATTAAGAAAATTTCAAATCATTAATGTTTCAGTTTGTTTTTATAGCTCAGGGCCAGTGCTACCATGTAGCAAAGAGCCATTATATTTTGCAAAATACTGAAAAATCTCATCCTACGTTGAAAGAAATTCTGGGACATTTTCAACACTTTCTGAACTTTCAAATACTTACTAGAATTTTTTGGTGCAGGTGACCTTGCATCTTCAGTCTTTCAGTTTTCTAAGCAGCAAATAGAAATACATTCTGAATGCTATTTAAAAGCATCCAAAGTTAGGGATTGTTTGCTGTCAAAATTGAAACACCTTCTCAGCTATTGGGGTGCCCCAGAACCTCAGGAAGCTGGGTCTGCCAGTACTCATGCCATTTTCTTTTCTGGAAGAGACTGATTATTATGTCCGGAACTTTCAATCAGCTCTAAAACAGTACACATCAAAAATAAGAGTATTTTAATTCCTGATGAAATCTCTTACCAAAATTTCTAAGGACCATCTACTCTTTCAGATTTGTGTTCTGATCTAAACGTGGGTACTAGAGCAGTGTGCAGGTACTTTGGCTATTTGTTATGTTTTATTGACATAATTGTACAGATGTAACCTAGATGTGGATGCAACTGTGATAGTATAAAAGGGCCTTGTCTGTCTTCCCTGACAAGAGGAACTTCGCATGTAGAAAGCAACCTTATGATCTCATCACAGTACAGGGCTTGAGCTGATTAAATTAAGTCAGTGTAATTAAGCACAGCTTTTGTATGTAGACAAATCTTAAGTATTGCGTGAACACAGACCAAGAATAAACTCGCTTAGTTTACAAAACAGACTGGTGGTTGCAGCCTATCACGCAAATAGGGAGAACAATTTTTAAATAAACTTAATGAGTTAATGATGCAACTCTGTATGTGTTAAGGAGGGCAAGATACGTCCCAGGAAAGCACTGTGAATGTTAATCTTAGGCACCTGAGCCAGTTTTTGAGTTTACCTAGTGTAATAGTTTTTGTGACTAGTTTGCAAAAGCATTAACAGTAAGAAAGTACAGTTTTCTGCAGTTTTTCCTAAGCTTTTCTTCAATTAGCAGATGCCTTTCACTCACTGAAACTTTAAGTTCAAAGAAAAGTTCTTTAATTTTAGCAATGGTTCTTCAGAACACCCAGGGATTACATATAATAGATTGTGCGTATAGCATGAGCTAACAAGGCATCAATAATAACCTTCTAGCATGGTTTTATCTGGATGTACTGAATTACAAGGAAAACAGTTTTGGATTTTTTCCTAAGTCTCATGGATCACAGAGTGCGTGTTTGAAAACGAAAAGGGAGTAGCCAGACAAAGGAAAGAAAACAACATAAAAAGCCTTAAGTTTGCATGAGTTACACTATGCTGAAATCCTGACCTCAAATCAATAAGAAATCCTTTATCTGACACATATTGAGGGATTATAGACTCAAGATTTTAGAGGATGTGTTTGAACAGCATTGGTATCAAAACCTTCTGAAAACTCCAGGTGGATTATGAACTGTGTACTGTTTATATCTGTAAGTATAAGCAGCTGAAGAGTTGTTTCATTCTATCTATGCTACAGTTTTGCAAGTATGCTAAGTTTATTTCTTAGGAAACAATTATTAAGGAGCAGGAGGGTGTTTATGTTGGTTGAGTGGTTAAGGCATAAGGACTTCAGAGGTCAGAGTTTTCCTTGCAGTTATGCTACAGACCTTCTTTGTGGATGGGGTAAATCAAGTCCTCATTCTATATCTGTTCCTCTGTAGGTAGAAGGGAGATGGTATCCTGTCAGCACTTGAAGGAATATTACAAGATTTGTCTTATTATTTTTTAAAGGTGCATGCAATTACTTTTAAAGATACAGTATGGCTGCTTTAGGTGTTGGGATTCGAAAAATATTTCCTAACAGGCAATGCTGCTCTTCCAAACAGGTGGTATTTTTCAGTAATCTATGTTTAGTGAGTCTGAAAACCACACTGATGGCATGCTGCTTAAGTAATTGTATTTCAGATGTACCAATATCGGCTGATCTCTGCATTTTAAACTGTTTAAATAAATTTGTTTGCTGTGAAGAGTGTTAAAGCTACTGAACACTTCAACACAATAGCCATTTATTTGGATGTTTTGTGAGCTACGTAACATATTTTAAGACATTTGTAAAAGTGTTTATTGGATAAGCTCTTACCATATATTCTGGGATGTAAGAAAGGGAACAGATCCAAATGTGTACTAAAGACAAAATTAAAAAAAAACCAAACATGAAAACAGAATTGAAGGAAAATGACTGTAATGAACAAGCCATTGGATTATATCTTGCATGTTATAACCTCAGGGAAAAGCTGTAATATTTAATTTAGGAGACACCCATTCAAGAAAGCCTTTTGGAATCTGCAGTGTCCTGTCAATTATTTTAACAGTTTCAATGCCCTGTTCCCAGCTGATGGCCAGCTGTCCTTAAACATGGAGAAATGTAGGGGACCTGGACTTTTAAAATGGAATTTAGATAATGAATGTCTATTATCTCCTTGATATTTAGGAGGAAATTGTTTTGTGCATTGAAAAAAACCTGTGTGATATACTTCTAGAAGCATGCCTATAATATTCCTAAAATTAGTCTTAATTGTCATGTCAAATGCAGTAGCAAAGAGACTTATCAGTGGCAGCGTTCTAGTTAATGCAAATCAGGAGAACTGTGGATTAGTGAAAGTAAAAAGAAACGACACTGCATCTGCTGTTACAGTATTTCAAGACTATGCATTTTATTTCATATACATGCTTTCTGTTTTTAAATGAACATTCAGAGTGTTCTCCTTGAACAGTACCGAGAAATAGAACATTTAGTTCTGTTTTACAGTGATGGGACTTTTTTTAAATAAAGTTTTAACTCTAGGTTTTATCATGTTTATGTCAGTATAAATGAAAACTTTCTGTTTTATGGACTGACAAAATTTGAACGCATTTCACGTGCGATCAGGTTTTAACAGGTAAATTTTTAGCAGGTCCGGTGCTGTGTAAGGGGAACTTACTTGGAACTATTTGTTGTTCTGGCTGGTGCCCTTAGGCAACAACAATTACAACAACAAAATCTCTGCTGGGCAAAACAAAGAACAAAACATATGATTTGGTGATAGATACATTACAACAGTGGACAAATATGCCTGCAGAAATACAGCCGAAGAACAGGTTATAGCTAAAATAAAATCTTACCTTTGATTGAGTGATTTTTCTGAATTTAGCTGTCAGGGGAATTAGGTACAGCACTGCAGAATTCTATCAGAGCTTGGGTAGCTCTGGTCCTATATGGAGCTCAGCAGAATAAATAATTTATCTTGTCTAGTATGTCTGCTAAGCAGTATTGCTATTATTTTAAATGATCAGTTTGTGAATACCTGGCCTTAACAGCAGTTTGAAGACTGTAATGGTGATACCTGTGCACATTTGAAGCAGAACAAAGATGCTGGTCAAAGAATACAACACGGAGGCGAGAAGGGAAGCTTTGTCTGAAGTCATATTAAAACACGGTGATGGAAGCTGGACTGGGCTTTGATTTTCTTCTTTCCATGAGTGTTTTGACGTTCTCTGAGAATACTACATTGGTTTTGCTTTGTCTGCCACGAAACTAGTAGTTTCTGTCATGGAGGCAAGGATTAGGATTAGAGAAATAGTAAGTGAAAGAGAGCAGTGCACAGTCTGGAATAAGAAGAAGTGTGTCAGAAAGACCATAAAGAACCCAGCATTTTTTTTCCTGTGCTGGCCTCTGTTAGCTCTTTCTATAACAGACTCTAATTTCACTCATAAGTGATAGAATGCTGTGAATTGCTTTACTTATGCAGGTTTTATTTTTGAGATCATAAATGTTAAGACACTTAAAAAGATATATCTATTACTCAGACAGAAGGAAAAGGTTTGGTTTAAAAATCTGCTGAACAAAGATTT